>PVHY01022570.1:0-22234 GCA_004024945.1 Uropsilus gracilis
CAGTTTGGTGCTTAGCTTGTTTTGACTTTTCCCCAAGTCTTTTGTTTATTTTTTCACTGTATCCCATATGTTAGTGAAGTCATTTGGTTTCTGTCTTTTTCTTCTTGACTTATTTCTGCTAATATGATTCCTTCTAAGTACATCCATGTTGTTATAAAATCATCAAATTTGTCATTTTTAATTGATGAGTAATATTCCACTGTGTATATGTACCACATTTTTTTCATCCAGTCATCTGTTTTGGGGCATTTAGGTTGCTTCCATGTCCTTGCAATTATAAATTGTGCTGCAGTAAACATCCGAGGCTTCATTATTTGAAAAGCAGCACATTACTTATTATTTATCTGGAATGTTGGATAAAGAAATGAGTGAACATAAAATGCTAAATCAAAGTAACCTGTTCTGAAAGTGTCTATGTCTTGCTCCTGGACCTTAGAGATAGCTAAGCGCTAAGTTCTCTTGTCCCCTTACAGTCACCCTCTGAACAGCAGTTGTCATTTCTCTTGGGTGGCTCAAGATATGTTGCTTTTAGTACTGGTTTATTTATTTAGTTAGTAATTTTCATACAATATTGGTCACATTTGTATGACTGTTGTTCCCCTTCTGTATTGTACCCCTTTCCCCCCTCTTTCCCCCTTCCCCACTCTGGTCACTCCAACGCCGCTCACTGCAAGCTGTTGGTCCATATTTGGCCCACTGTGTCTCCAGTCTCAAAGCATCAAAATGCATCCTCACTTTTCTTTCAAAAAAATCACACCACCCTTTTCTCACCTATCTTATCTTCTGCACTTGCATCTTGGCTACACCTTTGTTTTTCTGCATCCAAAGAAATTGTCTACAGGGAATTTTAGTTGCACAGAGGGAGATTTGCAAATCAAATGTGAATCAAATCAATCTCTCTCTCAAGGGTGATATAGAAGAGGCTGTCATAGATTTGAAATTCTGGACTCATTTTTTTTAAGTGGCCGCCGCCATAGGTGGGAGATGTTTGCAAGAATTAGCTGGTTCTTTGTGTTTCCTTTGTGAATTCTGAAACACTAGCAGTTCCCAGGCACTATTTTCAGAGCCGTGGTGACACTTGTTAATAACGTTGGTGCAGAAAGCCATGCTCATTTTTAACTGGTGCAGACACAGAAAATGAGAGAGAGAGAGAGAGAGAGGGAGAGAGAGCGTGAGAGGATGAATGCTAAAGCCATGCTCATTTTAAACTGGTGCAGACACAAAATGAGCGCGAGAGAGAGAGAGAGAGAGAGAGAGACAGAGAGGATGAATGCTAAGAGTCCTAAAGTGCTGGGGAAAAGTTAAAATTTCAGTGCAAAGTAAATACCCTCCCCCCTGACCCCCATTCCTGAGGAACTTACCAGCAACTAGCTCCTGTGCAGCAAGACCAGGCCTCTAGATGGTCCCAGTTGCCCACCTGACCCCTTTCCAGTAAGCTTAATTTCTAAAATTCATGTAGGGAAGAGTCCGCTTCCCTAGCTGCTTTCAAGTGACTGCCCTCAGAACTCAACACAAGGTTGTTTTTTGTTTGCTTTAGTCTCCCTATGTTGCCCAGGGTTGTTTTGAACCCGTGGACTCGTTTTCCCCAGCCTCAGCCTCCCAAGTAGCTAGGATTACAGGCATGTGCCACCACTCCCGGCTACAACACAGGGTTTCAGATTGGATTCTGGAGTAGGAAAAGGACATCAGTGGCATATCTGAAGTTTGAATAAAGTCTGTGGCTAAGAGTCTGACCAACGCTGCATAATTAAACAAAATGTTAGAGAGCTGGGTGAGGGGTCTACAGAAACTCTCCGTATATCTTTATGACTGTTCTAGAAGTCAACAATTATTTCCAAGCTGGGCGTGGTGGCATGCACCTGTAATCCAAGTGCTGGGAGGCAAGAGGCCAGGAATCACTTGAGTTCATGGGTTCGAGACTACCCTGCACAACATAGAGACCTGGTCTCGAAAAAGCAGTAATTGCTGTAATCACAGCTACTTGGGAGGCTGTAATCGCAGCTACTTGGGAGGCTGAGGCTGGGGATGGCTGAGTCTGCTGGATTGGGACTACCCTGGCAACATAGTGAGAACTAGTCTCAAAAAAAAAAAAAAACTATTTCCAGATGATTGTTTTCGAAATTTTAATTTGGTTTTTAACAATGTTGTCTCTTTTGTGTCTGAAAGGCATCACAGAAAGGAGACCTCTGGCTTGGGGGTGGGGGTCATTTGTAGCCTCCAGAAGCAGAGCAGACCTAGGAAGGGAAGGTCTGCATCCTAGAGGAAGGCTGCTTGGCAAGCCCGCCGTGTCCTGTTGCGCTGTGTCTGCTTTGATTAGGCAGGAATGCACAAGTCTGGAAAAATCAACAAAATGAGCTCAAACAAAAGCGGGCCAGGTCTGTGCCCTTAGTTAATCATTTGCTCTCAGTAAGAGGGCGACAACAGATTTTGTGACTTGTCCTTCATTCACTATACATTTTACTTATGACTTATCACAGAGTAAGGATTTACTGCTCACTCCAAACAGTAATATCAAGAGTTAGCAAGAGAACTCTAAATTTTAGATACTCTAATTCCAGGGCCTTTGGTCATCTTTTATTTATTTATTTATTTTTTTTGAGACTAGGTCTCATGTTGCCCATGGTAGTCTCGAACCCACAGACTCAAGTTATCCCCAGGCTCAGCCTCCTAGGTAGCTGGGATTTACAGGTACATGCCACCATGCCCAGCTTTGGTCATCTTTTAAAAACTGTTTCTCAGTGTAGCCAATGTTAAGTATCTCAGCTAGATATCCTAGCCTGTTCCACCCAGCAGCACACTCTCTGAGAACTATGGAGAGGGCCCTGAGCTGCAGTAACCATTCCCCATGAATTCACAATGTGATAGGTGCAGGGAAGGAGGGAGTGAAGACCTCTGGACTATAAAAATGTTTCTCATGTTTCTCTTGAGTCAAAATGTGGTGTCCCCTCCTCCAAAAAGTGTTTAAAGCACAAAGACAAACAATAGTTGTTTTCAGTTATCTGTACTAGCTGAGGATAGTTGAAATTAAGGTTTTTAGAGAAATCTTTTTTTAGTTAAGCATTTAGCCTACATCTTATATATTAACTTCTCATCTAGATTTTTCCCTATAGGTACGTGCTTTCAGGCACACGGAACGTCTGCAGTTTTCTTTTGCCAGGATCAGTTTAAAAAAATGTATTTTCACTTAAACATAATTGTTTCAAGCATGAAGATGAAAAGGTCTCCCAGAATTCCCTGAAGGATGATGGAACAGAAGATGACAGGTTAGAGCCAAATTCATTTCTGTATGAATTTGATTGCATCACCCAATACTTCTGCATTTGTTTCACTACTTCAGACACAGCATTTTAGAAACCCCTCAGAGCCAGTGGTGCTGAGAGATTAACAGAAGCTCTGTAAGATGCTTAGAAATCTTACAGGAAGAGGATGTATTTTTATTTAAAATCAGACACAAATTACTGTGTAGTAAGGAAATTCATCATCAGTTCACTGGGGTAAAGATGGACTTTAGACTAGGTCTCACTATGTTGCCTGGAAGTCTCAAACCTGTGGATTCATGCAACTCCTAGCCTCAGCCTCTCAAGGCTGGGATTAAAGGTGCGTGCCACGGTGCCAAGCAAAATGGGCTTTTAAACAAATGGTACTGGGACAGTAGAGTGGCCTTTTTCTCTGAGATGGAAGAGTTTTGAACAGAGAAGTAACAAGACCAGACTTACTGTTGAAAAAGACCACTGCTATGATGACCAGACTCCAAAGGCCTGGGGGTGAGACACGACCACAATAATTCAAGACAAGACTGGAGGCAGGGGAGAGGTGGTCAGAATCTGCAAATGATTAGGTACATCCTAAAGATGTGGTAAGTTATGGAAGGCTGTGTGGAGGACCCTCAAACTACTGAAAATGGAACTACCATTCGACCCAGCAATCCCACTTTTGGGGTTTTACCCAAAGAATACAAAAACACTCATTCAAAAGGATACCTGTACCTGGATGTTTATTGCAGCACTATTTATAATAGCCAGGCTATGGAAACAACCCAAGTGCCCCCAAACAGACGAATGAATCAGAAAGTTGTGGTCTATGTACACAATGGAATATTATTCATCAATCAAAAAAGACAAACTTATGTCATTTGCAGCAACATGGATGGAACTAGAAGGAATCATGTTGGTAGAAATAAAGCCAGAAAGAAAAAGAGAATAAATACTGGATGATCTCACTTATATGAAGGATAGAGGGAAAACAAACAAACAAATGGATGAGAAAAATTTAAAACTACCAACAGAACTGAGGTATGAAACAGGAGAGGGGAAAGAGATGGGCACAAGAGATTAAGATGGTTCATGGGTGGTGATAGGGTGGTGGGAGAACTTCGGGGTAGACAATGATGTAACAAAAATATATATCTATATAATAAAATAGAGAAAAAAATATATTGAAAAAACACTGTAAAAAAAAAAAAAAGATGTGGCAAGAGGGAGGGCCATACACAGAGAACAGGATTTTGTTCTGAAAAACAGGGAAGGATGGAGCTGTCAAAACAGTATTGAGAAATATTGGAATAGACTGTGAAAGTTAAGCTTAGAGCCCAGTTTTAGCTGATGGCAAGTGTTAGGTCAGAAACTGAACTGGAACAAGAAGCCTGGAGTCACAGGGAGAGATCTGAGCAGCAGATACAATTTTGGGAGTCATCAGCATATTGATACTTAAAGCTTGAGACTTTTGAGCTTCCCCTGAATAAGACAGGCTAAAAGAGACCCAACAACTGAACCTGCACCATCTGAGGTTCAGAGAAACCAACTCAGGAGACCCAGGTTTGCTCCACTCCTCTGGCAACCCAGACAACCCCAGGGAGACACTTGAATACAGACAGGGAGGTCTTCGGAGCAAACTAAGGCCAAGCAAAGAGCTCACTTTTTCTCACCCTCCTGATGACAAGAAAAATTCAGTAGCTGATGACTCAGAATCTGTTGACTTACAAAAATTCACCTTTGAAGGGACTAAAAGATAGACCTGGGGAGGTTGCAGGAGAGAGGGGTTGATGGACCTGAAAGCAAATTTGAAAACTAGAAAAGGGTTTCAGAGGCTATAGCCTGCGCAAAATGTAGAACAAGGAATAAATTCTGCTTTACTCATTCCTGGCATGTGGCCTCTTGAGCAAATTTATTTTAATCGTTGAAAAAAATGGCAACCGCCTTAGGATTGACTTTAAAGGCAAAGCTATCTGTGAAAGTAACAAATCCAAGACTTAAATGTATTTTTTTTTCTTTTTTTAACTTTATGAATTATTTCTAGGAGCCCTGGCTAAAGGATAGTGCTGTGGTAGTAATGGAAACCACACCTTCCCAAGACACAGTGGGTTCCTATGGAGATGGGATCCTCTATCTATGAGTGCTCACAAATAAAAGAGCAGTTACTAAAACATGGATTTATTTGAATGCTATTGTTAAATACAATCAGACAAATTCTGGTAGCTTTGCACGATCATGTGTACTATTAGAGTTCAAAAACAGTATTTGCACAGAATGTATTCATGTGCAAAATGGATTTAGCACCAAAATCAAATCATAAAAACATCAATTCCATCCTAAAATAGGCATTTTAAAAGCATATCTGACATTCTAAGTTTGTACCAAGATATGTGCACAATGTGGGTGCCCAAATCTTTGTAATCTCCAAAAACAAAGGCAATTTCACTAGCTGTGGAAAGTGGGAAGGGATGCAGTGGGGGAGAGACCTTTCCTTCTAACAGTCCCACAGGTCCCAGGGAATGCTGGGTCCTCTGTCTGAGGTTTCCGTCTTGGTCTCCAGATGAAGAGTTCTCTGCTTGCTCAAATAGATTTTCAGTAAATGCTCAGGGATCTTCTATATAATATTGTTGCAAAGATGACCATTTCCCCCTCTAGGTTAACTATGCTCACATGAGGTTCAGTTCACAAAGCCCTGGTTAGAGAGGGGAAAGGAAGTGTCTTCTCTTCGCTAAAAGTTATGCCATTCATTTACCTTCCCTTTTCATTCCCTATAGTTGGGGTGACTTAAGAAAAAGTGGGGTAACGCCCCACAGACAGGCGCAGGGAATGTTTACAATTAAGGCCAGCATCCTGGGGGTGCTGTCCTTTGTGCAACCATGAGGATGGTTAAACTTGAATCGTCAGCAATTAAGTTCAAGAGAACAGTTAGAGAACTGACTAAGGTGCCCAATCTGCACGTATCTTTAGTGAAGTTGGCACGTGGGCGGCAGAGATCCCGTCCCAGCTCCGTGGTGATGTATAGACTGAGGACCTGAATTTATGGAGGATTTGATTTCTCCACAAGTAGACCTAGATCGTGGGTCAGCAAGGTAAGACAGTCCTGGAAGAATCAGAGGGCTAGGAATATCCTCTAGGACATCCGTGACCAACTAGATCCCACCCTGAGATAGCTACAGGAAGTAAAGGATGAGGCAGGACGTGATTCTGGTCTTCTATAAGGTCAACCTAGCTCCTACACAGGGGTAAGTCTGTAAGGTCCATCCTAGAATGTCTTCTTCTGACCTTCAGTTTTCCATGTCAGTGAATTTTCTCTTCTTGTAGTTCTGGACGAGGTTGGAAGCTGTGATCTGAGAAGCCTGTCCTTTCTCCCAGCACTGAAAGTCATTCAGTCCTTTCTGCCCTGTTTGAAATAAGGCTCGTTCCATCTCGTCTAGCCGGGCAATCAGTGCCGAAGTGTCCTCATTGTAAGCATTCTGGGAGGAGTCCATGATGCGGCGAAAACGTCCAATAAATGTCTGAAGAAGAGAATTAAGAGAAATCAGATTCACTTTTATCTCTGAACACGTACATGGCATGAAAGGCTAGAATGTGGTCTCAGGAGTTGAAGGAGGTCTGAGTTTCTCTACCGCTTGAAAAGGTTATTTCACATGGCTAAGCCTCAAGTTCCTTGTGTGTGAAGTGGATTACTGAGAAAATCCAATGCAGAGCATCTAGCAAATAGCAAAGACCATAATAAAGTACTGTGTTTACAAGCAGACGGATTTTAACTAGAAAGACTTGGGATTCAATTGAATGCAATTTCTTTTTCAGTTTAAGAGCTGCATGGAGAGACGTAAGATCTACTCAGGGAACCCCTGTATGATAGGGTTCTGGGCCCAAGCCACAATGCCTGCTTCATTTTCTCCAACTGTCTCATGTGATGTTACCCTAAATAGAAGTAACCTTAATTTGCTGCACTTCAAAGCAATGGTTAAAAAAGAAAATATATAATTCACTAAAAAGGGGACGTTTTTCAATTCAAGAATATATCCTGGAGATATTATAAAACAAATGGATTTTCCTCCTTTTAGGACAATTTCAGAAGCTCAAACTATCTATACTCTATGTATTGATTTTTCTTTATGAATGAATAGCAGCAGTTTTTCCTTAATATCCTCATAAAAACACCATTGGACAAACAACCCTTAGACCTCATGGAAGGCATCCTCTAGTCTGGGAGGGCAAACATACTATTTTAAAGCTGGAAATGAGGAAGTAAACAATAGGTAGAGAGGATAGTTTTTTCTATTATTACCAGAGTTAAAAAAACATTATAAAAAGGAGGGCAATATATGCCTAACATTGTTTCATCCATGGAAAATAATAAAAGTATAGTTAAGTGCAACTAATTAAATGATTCTACATAATCTTACTGCAACAGTGTTTCTATGTAGATTATGTAGAATCAATGTAGTGATTCTACATAATCTTACTGCAATATAGTGTTTCGGCACTATAGCTTTACTTACAGAACTGATGCCGAGAGGTTAAGCAGCTTAACTTAACTAAGTCACACAACTAACCTGTAGCAGAGCAGGTCTTAACCCCAGACCAAGGGAAGGGGGTAAATTACTAAATAATGCATGTGTTGTTTTTTTTTTTCTGAGACCAAGTCTCACTATTTTTGCCCGTGGAACCACAGGCTCACGTTGCCCAGGGTACCATGGACTCAAGTCATGCCCAGCCTCAGCCTCCCAGGTAGCTGGGATTACAGGCATGCGCCACCATGCCCAGCTGTATTTTTTTGGAACTAGGTCTCACTATGTTGCCCCAGCTGGGACTCAAACTGCAATCCCTGGTCCCCACCGCGCTTCCTAGGCTGCCATTTACAGGCACGCGCCTCCATGCCTGGCCTAATGCAGGCATGTGTTTTGATAGTAAACTTCAGGTCCTTCCTGTGAGGGGACTGAAACTGTATTCTAAGTGCCTGTCACCTGTAGCTCACTAAACCCCTTTTTTCTCTTTTTAAAATTTTATTATTTTTAGATTTCATACATTGTTTGTTTACCGATCCCCTTGGGATTAACTGCCCTCTCCCCCGTCGCTCCACATCCTTCCTTTCTTTCTTATTTTAAAAATTCTTTATATATATATGTATACACACATATATATACACATACATACATATATGTTATATATATGTATATATATTTCACATCATTGTGATTCACATCCTTTCTGATTGCTGTTTGTCCATGTTTGGTCCTTCAGTCTCTTTCTTTTCCGGAGTAATATCCTTTTCTTGGGTAAGGATCAGCTTTCTTGGGATATGGTAGGCTGTGCTACTTAGATTTCCAGGTTTCATTTTGTATCCGGCAGCCAGCCCAGGCTCATTTGGCATGAATCAGTGCCTCTTTCTTCTTGCTGGTTGTTCCCACCATTCTGTCTTTTGTTCCATTTTGCTGCTGTTTCACCTTGTGGTCAGGCCTTTGACTTAGGAAGCCTTCCTGCCAGCATTTGTCGGCAGAGAAGTTCCTTGATGGAGACAGCCATCATCAGATGGTTGGTCTGACTGGTTTCCTTGGGTTTTGCTTGCAGCTCTGCTATGGAGCTGCCACCATAATTCTGTAGGCTTCCTCCCCCTGTCAAAAAGGGGTGTGCCTTGCCCTTGTTGGATGTGTCTCTGACCTGGGGCTCTGGCTCCCAGACCCCTGTGGTGTTGTATGTCCATTTCTGCATTAGACAGTCTCTATAAGAGATCTCTCAGTTCTGTGTTTGGGGGTTCTCTCCATGCTTTTTTTGGAGCCTTCCCAGGGGATGTGTGTGAGTCCAGGGCCTTTATTCTCACCCCTCACCTCTTCTGTTTCTGTGGTTGGATTCAACCCCTGGTGTCTTCCTTATTCTTGATGAGGGCTGACTGGAGCAGAAGCATATCAGAGGGCCCCTGATCCCCTCTCACCCGCTGGGAGGAAGGCAGAAGGGACCTGGTGCAAGCAGGGTGGGACAGCCTCTCCCCGAAATGAGGCAGCCGTAAGTGGGCCCAGCAGGGTCGGCATGTCTCCCATGTGCCAAGCCGCCTGGAGCTTCCCTTAAACCCTTTCTTATTGCCTGAATCTCCTGCTGGTGCCAACTCCTAGGAAGCAAATTAGAGCTATAGACAAGTCATATATACAACATATTCATACATATATGTAAATTTAATAGACCATTAAATAGCTAATAAATATTTATTAGAATTATTTAATATTTATGTAAATAGCAAATATTTAAAAAATATAAAATCTATATTATATATAAAACATTATGTATCATTACATATAATAATTATTTTATACATTACATAGATAATAATACATACATATAGTTGATAAGCATAATCTCACTGCAGGCTGACCTGGCATAATAATAAACTGTTGCACTATCACACTCTCCTGGGTAACAGTAACACCAGCAGCTGCCACAGCTAGCTCTTGAGAGACTGGGCAGCACCACAGGTTTTCATAGGTTACTTGCCTGCAGGAGAGAGTGGGAGATGTCTGCATTCTCTGGGCTGTCAAAATGCAGGAGTTGGGAGCCAAACCCATAGAAATGTGGTCCCATTTTGTGGAGGTCCACCACATTGGCATCTGCACTGAACACGGTTCTCCAACCCTCTTGGTAGATCTTGGGAAGTTCCACAGAAAGGATCCGCCGCTTGTTGTCAAAAAGTCCTTTTGCCAGCCACAAGGGGAGTTCGAGCTTTGAGCCCTGCATCACACAGGAATCAAGTTTAAAAACAAACAGTAAGGGTGGGTGACATATCATCTGGCAAGAGTGATTGTTCTCAGGGTGTCCTTCTTGACCCATGGCTGTGCCCACCTGCTTTAGGGTAGTGGCAGACTCAGGGGGCAGGTGAAGGAAAGTGCAAATCTGCATTGTGCCAATCTGAATGTTCTCCACTTGGTTATTGTGGGAAAATGGGGAGAAGAAGGATATTCCTGGATTCCTGATGCTACAGTGTTTATCACCTAGAGCCTGAAAGAGCTAGCAGGATTTACAAACTTTTCACTACCTCTAAAGATGACAATGTCCACCAGAATGTGAGACAAAGTTCTTAAACAAAGAAGGTAAGAAAACTAGGACCAAGTGCCCAAGATTCAGCATCTTGTTTCTCCATGTCTCACAATATAACCGATTGAGATATTGCTCTAAAGAAACAATGTACTAATAAAAACAAGAGACCAGAGAATATGCTAAACTTTTGACCAAAAAAAATGAAGAAAGCTAAAGAAAACCAGCAGCAAGAGGTTGCCAAGAGATGGAGACTGTCTTCTTTAGGACCTTCTACCTTCAAGTCTGAGTTCAGTTAAAAGCGAGATTTTCTAAGTATAAATAAATAGGGCAGATATTAAAAAATAAATAAAGACACAAAAGTAGTAAGAAGGTACAAATAAGTAAGTACAAATACATCAACAATTAAATGTAATTGGATTAAATACAATAAAATGTTTAAACTAAATAAAAATAAAGTCAACTATAGGATACTTAGAAAAGACATATCTTAACTATAAAGGCACATGAAGGTTGAAAAAAGGATGAAAAAAATGTCAGGTAAACTGTAATCAACACAGGAGCATTACCAGGGATAAAGGAACACTAAGTAATGATAAAAGGAACATGATAGTCACCAGAAAAATATAAATATCTAAGTTGACAGACATAAAAGGGAGAACAAATCGATAAGCATAGCAGGAGACTTTATCTCTTTTGATAAATGAGACGCAGTACACCAAAAAAAAGAAAAGAAAAAAGACAAAGAATAAGAGCTCAAACCAAAGGAGTAATTTAACCTAATTTACAGATATAGATTGTTTACCATGCACACTATGTCTTCATAGTATGCATTTTTTTCAAATATACATAGAATGGCTAAATTGATTATATGTTGCAGTGTAAAGCAGCCTTTAACAACTTCCAAAAGACTAAAACCATTCCAACTATGTTTTCTGGCCACAGGGGAAATTAGAAAATTCATTTTGAACTCAGTGATAATGAAATTATAACTAATCAAAACTTGTAAAATGCAATTAAAACTTTGCTTAGAGGAAATCTACAGTTAAAAATGCATAAAGGAAGCTTGAAAAATCCACAAACAAGGTATCCCTCAAAAACCTAAGGGTGGAACCAAAAAATATGTCCAAGAAAAGTAGAAGGAAAGAATAAATTAAGAACTTAATAATCTAGAAAACAGAGATATCAAAGAGAAAAATGATATAGGCATAATTTTTTTCTTTTGAAAGACAAAATTGATAGACTCTTAGCAGACTAAATAGGACAGAGCATTAATTTCTCAGTATCAAGGCACAAAATCAGGACACTCCTATACTCTTACAAACATTAAAAAAGTGAAAGAATATCTTGAACATTACACTACTATATCTGGAAGTTTAGAAAAATGATCAAATTACTAGGGGGAAAGAAACAGTCTACTAAGAGTAACACAAGACTAGGAAATCTGAACAGTCCTTTATGTATGAATGAAATTAAATGCCATTAAAACTCTTGCCAAATGTCCCATGCAAAAGAAACCCAAATTTAGGTAGGTACTCAGTCCTCAAAGAAGCAGAGCATAAACCCCACTCAAAAAAATGTGGCTTTGCGCAATGACTTCCTTCCAAAGAGATGGGGGGTAGGAAAAAAGTAACTTTCTAACAAAGGACCACCTCAGCCAGGTGATCACAGTTCCTAATTATGTGATATGTCATATAGACATAAGGTGTCTAAGATATTATTCCATGAAAATGGCATCTTTCTCTCCTAACCCATTACTGCAGAAAAAAATAAGAAAAATGTCAGACAAACCCCAACTGAAGAATATTCTACAAAATACCTGTCAATAAACTGTCAAGGTCATCAAAAATCAAGTCTGACCACCTAGCTGGCTGTGGTGGTGTGCAGTTTTAATCCCAGCCTCGGACGGGAGGCTGAGACTGGGAATCATTTGAGTCCGAGGGTTCAAGACCTGCCTGGGGCAACATAGCGAGACCTAGTCTCAAAAAATAGCTGGGTGTGGTGGTATGCATCTGTAATCTCAGCTACCTGGGAGGCTGAGGCTGGGGATCACTTGAGTTCAGGGTACTCCAGGTAACGAAAGTCTGCGGTTCCACAGGCAACATATTTGACCCCTAAACTATTGAAAATGGAGCTACCATTTGATCCAGTAACCCCACTTCTAAGAATCTACCCAAAGTTTACAAAAACTCTAATTCAAAAGAACACCTGTACTCAGATATTTATTGCAGCACTATTTACGATAGCCAGGATATGGAAACAACCCAGATGCCCCAAAACAGATAAATGGGTCAGAAAGTTGTGGTCTATGTACACAATGGAATATTATTCATCAATCAAAAAAGACACACTTACGTCATTTGCAACAACATGGATGGAGCTAGAGGGAACCATGTTAGCAGAAATAAGTCAGAAAGAAAAAGAGAAATACTGGATGGTCTCACTTATATATGGGATATAGGGAAAACAAACAAATGGACAAGGATGATTTCAAGCTGTCAACAGAACTGAAGCATAGAGCAAGAGGTGGAGAAGGGAAAAATCAGGGGAGGGATGGGCACAAGAGATGAAGATGGTTCACAGGTATTAAGAGAATCTCAGAGTAGACAATGATGTAAAATATATATATGTACAATCATTTTAGAAAAAATAAAGTTATATTGGAAAAAAATCAAAAGTCTCATAAAGAGTCACAGGCAAGAGGAGCCTAGGAGACACGACTACTGAATGCAATGAGTTATCCCGAATGGGATCCTGGAACAGGAAAATGATATTAGGTGAAACGAAGAAAAGAGAATCAAATATGGGCAGTACATCTCTGCTTTGCAGTGAGTCAGGTAATTCTCATCTACTATCAAGGAAAGGCAATAAGTAACATCTAGTTCGTTTAAATCAGGAAGATAAGCTTAAGACTTATTTAAAAATATGAGGTGGAACTTGGAAGAAACTACAAACAAGTGGACAGACCCTGTGGAGATGGAAAGGGATGTGGGGAAAAGGAAAGGGTGGCCTGCTATTTTTTGTTATATTTTGGTGTGCTATTTAACTCTAAAAGTTTTGTATATGGATGACTTTGATAAAAACTAACTCAAACCAAAGAAACCAAACAACAGCACTCTTCTAAACAAAACTCAGAAAATCAGTTTAAAAAGGAAAGCAAGAAGAACCGTGACAAGCCAAATGTGAGACCAACTTACTGTTTTTTTAGAGACTAGGTCTCCTTATGTTACCCCGGGTAGTCCCGAACCGGTGGACTCAAGTGATCCCTAGCCTCAGGCTCCCAAGTAGCTGGGATTATAGGTGCGCGCCACTGTGCCCCGCTATGGGACCAACTTAATTTGAAGTTTATAGAAGTAGGTTGGAATTCTCACCTCATCAATTACAGTGGGGCCCTGACCAACTCATGCAGTCAATCTGATCTCCAGTTTCCTTGAACGTAACCATTCCTATTCACAGGGTTACTGGACTCTTTTTTTTTTTTTTTGAGACTAGGTCTTGCTATTTTTGCCCGTGGAACCGCAGGCTCTTGTTGCCCGGGGTACCACAGACTCAAGCAATCCCCAGCCTCAGCTTCCCAGGTAGCTGGGATGACAGGCGCGCACCACCACGCCCAGCTATTTTTTTGGAACTAGGTCTCGCTATGGGCCCCAGGTGGGACTCGAACCACGATCCCTAGCCCCGGCTGCTTCATAGGCTGAAGTTTAGAAGCACCAGCCACCGTGCCCGGCCTTACTGGACTCTTAAAAGGGTGACAGATGGAGAAATTGACTTCCTCCCACCCAATCCACGTCGGCATTAAAGTCCTCAGATAACTGATATGCAGGAAAGAGCTAACAACCAGAAGTTCCCAGACTTTGTGACATGCTCTTACAAAATCCAAACCTGTTTTATGGCAAAAGTGGCCAGGCCCTTGACCCTGAAATTTTCAGTCGAAGTCAAGGCTTAAAGCATCAATACACTGGGGGTGGTGAAGGGGGCGGGACAAACACTGATCAACCTTAAGTTTCAAAAATCAAATTGGCCTGGTGTGGTGTCGCGCTCCTGTAGTCCAAGCGCTGGGAGGCAAGAGGCCTGGGATCGCTTAAGTTCGCGGGTTCGAGATTACCCCGGGCAACACAGCGAGACCTGGTCTCCAAAAAGCAGCCGGACCTGGTGCGGGCGCCTGTAATCCCAGCTACCTGAGAAGCTGAGGCTGGGGAATTGCTTGAGTCCGCGGGATCGGGACTACTCCGGGCAACATAGCGAGACCTAGTCTCAAAAAAACAAAAAAATCAAACGGCTGGAGGGAGCCTGGAACTTGGACACTTAGCTTCCTCCAGGACTAGTCGGACACCACTTTGGCCAGTCGAGGCCTGAGGACACTCAGCGGCGCGCGCCATGTCGCGCGCGAACTACAGTTCCCAGAGGGCAGCGCGCGCACGGGTCAGCTAGCCGCCCCGAGCCGCGGAAACCGCGCCAAAGGCCCACCTGCGGGAGGGCGTCGTCAGTCTCGGCCCCTCCGCCCCGCTCCAGTAAGAAAGCGCCGAGGCGCGGCATGGGGATCTCTGTGCGCACGGGCAGCTTCTCGTGGGACATGAGGATGTCGTCCAGGGAAAGAAAGTTCTCCTCCAGCCCCAGCGCCCCCGACTCCACCCGGAAGTAAGCCTCGGACATGGCGGCGATTTGAGCTCCGTTGGTCTGGGGACCCTCAAGGGGCCAGCGATGTAAAATGAAGAGGAGGCGGTGGCTGGTTTGAACTGTGAGGAAGGAATCCGGAGCGGCGGCCACCAAACCCGATTGAAATTTTTCCCGCGCCCGGCGACAGGCCAGGCAGGAGCAGTGGATCCGGAAGGGTCGACCCAGGCAGAAGCAATCGATAGTCTGTGGGTTTGGTTCCGCGCGAACGGGGGCGGGGCAGCCGAAGGTGAGTAGGCCAAAAGCTTTTTTTCCTGCCCAGTGTAGTCCTTAAAAAAAACTGAGATGGCCATTGAAGCTGCAGGATCTCTTTGCACTGGATTGTGTTTAAATGAAATTAAAAGCACTTTGCAATAACTTTGGGGACTTTAAAAAAAGACCTCATTGTGCCCTGCATCCCAAACCTGAAGTACATATACAAACACACAGTATAATACTACAGTATTATTACTGTGAGTTTCTACCAGTCTTAGTACTTGCGAGAAACATTAAAACAAGCAAGCCAAAAGAGAGCTACCCAAAATACTCCAGCACTAGCTCCAGATAAGTTACTAGGGGTTATTTGCAGTATTTTGGAGCTGTGTACTAGACAGCCCATTGTTTGCAAGGGTCTGGAATTTACATCAGAGCCTTCCAGTTCAGCTTACCATCAGCTAATGATTTCCTTTTGTGGTTCTTCCACAAGCACAGCTCGCCAACCATCTTAAAGACTGGCCACCACTGTCACTGGCTTTGGTGGGGAGAAGGGACAGGAATGGGACCGTAGTAACATGACATCAGCTTTGGGGGTTCTGCGAAGGATTATGGATGGTGGTAAAGTGATAGACTATATAATTTACTTCTCATAGAAGGCCATCTTCTGGGGCTACTAGGACTATGAGTGAAGAGTCCACAGGAAATGTGTATTAGTCATGTTTTTATTGACTATTTTATGATGTTTTTTTGACATCTAGAGGGCCACCCTTGGAAGAACTGATTCTGAGAGTAGTCAACACAGTGTTCATAAACGGATCAACCAATCCAAACTCAATATATCCCCAATCAGTCCTTAATGTACTTCTCACACACCAAGTTGGTATTTGCACTAAATCACCCCAGGGCCAAGTAATGGACAAAGACCAGCTTTAACCCAGAACCTACAGATGTATTAGTCAGACTCCATTCCTCACCTTGCTTGAACTTCTCTACTCTGTCTCGCCCATTCCTTCTCAGAGAGACCACAAGGAAGCCTTTGGGTCATGTTCTCTCCTAGTTCCTTCTTCCTCCTGACTCATCCTGTACTTTGCCAGATGGCCCTGTGTGGCATGGTGTGCAACCATCTCCTAGGAACTAAAATGTCGTGGGATGGTGCTGGCCACACCGGGTCACCACTCAGTCCTGGTTATAATCAAAACAAGATGCAATGGGGAGTCAGCACCAAATCATGGGACACCCTGACTGCTTTTTCTGAGTTTAGGCTATTCCAGAGGAAATGGGAGAAAGAGTTTTTTAAGCTTTTAAGCAAGTACTATATAATTCTGAGTATTAAGAAGAGATTTCTGGCAGTGGGGTGAAGGGATGGGTCAAGTTACAGGGGTGCCAATTTGGAAGTTGCTCCACAGAACATTGCATGGCAACTAATTGTATATAAACAGTGAAGGACAGACGAGGGTCAAAGATGATTCAAGTTTTTAACCTGGTTAACCACATAGATGGGGATGTAAGTAACAGACATATAAGGGCGCAGGAATAGACACATTTTGAGCCAAATAATGAGTTTGACTTGGCACTTGTGGATTCCAGGAAACTGTCAAGCAGGCTTGTCGGCAGCCTCGTGGAAAAGCCAGCCTTGAAGCTTCAGAATTAGGAAGCATCTATTTAAAGATAGTTATATGAACGTTTTTCCTTTATCAAATTTTAAATGTTCAGTATGCTGTACTAGCCAATGCAAAAGTAAACATACTTCATAGTTAAAACTGATCATCTCTGTGATGAAATGAATCTAGTGTATGCGTGTATATATATTGAAGAAGGCAATGCAGGTTATTTACCGACAAGGATAGTAAATTAATTATGTTGGAACAATTAAGATGAATACTTAATAATTTATCAATGTCAAAGAAAGGCATTATTTTTGTACAAATACCAGAATATTGGCTACACATGTAAATATCACAGCTATTTTAATACTAAGATTACAGGTCAGCTTTTAAGATAAAGTCAGATGATCTTGTTTTTCTTATTGTTTTGACTCGTGAAACTATTCGTCCCATATGCTCTTTATACTCTATTTAATCAATCCTCTCCTTGAACTAAGTATAAGTCAGAAAAAAGTAAAATTGGTGAAAGTTTGAGTTTATGATGCTAAATAGTTGCTCTAATTCATTTGAAAACAGTAGTAACTAGCTTGTCAAGTATAGATCTCTCTTTATAACCTAAATTGTAAGAGCCAGGATGCATCTTTCCTCTGAGAAAGCTTATGTTCCTCAGTAACTAGCCACCATTCGATGTACCATAATTACATTAACAGAATTCCAGCATAATTATCATATAGTGTATAATCAGTCTATAATATATAAAATTTTAGTATTCTGAAATTGCATGGCTAAAAAACAGTTTTTTGAGTGTAATCATTCGAGATCTCAGAACTGTACAGTACACAAATATTTTTTCTTTTTTTGCTTTAGATAAAACAGAAAGCAAGGTTTAAATCTGTTCTTTTGAATATGAGTACTTTCTAAGTTTCTTCCATTGAATGGTGAGAATGTATTGTGACAGAAATCCAAATATGGGGGGCAGGGAAGGACCTAGGGGTGATAGGAAAAAGGGTAAAAAAAATAGCATACACTGGACTCAATGCTTTTCAGTTACCTGCTCAGATCAAAAGTTTTAGAGTTTTCCTTTATCCCCCACCTCTTACACTGTGTACTCATCCCTTACACTGTCAATCAGGATATGTTGGTTCTACCTTCTTATTTCCAGAATCTGATTGTTTCTCATCATTCTGGTCCACATCATCTTTATCTCTTGCTTGGATTTTTGCAGCATCTTCCTATCTAGTCTTGCTTCTGTCCATGACCTTCTTATTCCTTGAACACTCTGGCAGTCATTCCTCAAGCCTTGCTGTTGTCTGTTCCTCCTACTTGGACTGTGGAGTTTCCTTTGATTTTCTCTTGGACTCCCACATGACATATCCCTTTCAGTCATTACTCAAAAGTCACCTCCTCAGTGAAGTCTTTCCTAGCCTCCCTATCTAGAATTTTAGCCCTCCCCCACTGATACTTCCCCCTTTTCTTCCTTTCACACTGATTACTAATACATTATTTTGCTTATATATCTTGTTTATTGTCTGTTCCCTCTACTAGAACATTAATTCCATGAGGGTAGGGATTCTTTTGGTCTATTTTTCATGCTGTATTCCTGCTGCCTAGAGCATGTAAGGCACTTCACACCTAATCCTGAATGACCTAGTGGCTCTCTATTCCAGTAGTGACATTATTGTATTATTATTTTCCTTTAAAACTTTAAGTTAAAACAGTGGGTTAATAATAAGTAAGTAACAGTACAATGGTGTGCAGATACTGCAACACTCACAAAGAATAGCAATATTGAAACACTGAATCAAAATAGTAAAACAATTAGCCAAGGTTCAGGCTACATCATGTAACTTTCTAGATCCATGAACCTATGTCATTAGCAATGTCAGGGTGAAAATTCATTGTTTAGGTTCTTTTTCTTTTTTTTTTTTTTTGCCCGTGGAACCGCAGGCTCATGTTGCTCCGGATACCACAGACTCAAGCAATCCCCAGCCTCAGCTTCCCAGGTAGCTGGGATTACAGGCATGCGCCACCACGCCCAGCTATATTTTTTTGGAACTAGGTCTCACTGGGTGCCCCAGGTGGGACCTCGAATCACGATCCCTAGCCCTAGCTGCTTCATAGGCTGAAGCTTACAGGCACGAGCCACCGTGTCCAGCTATCATTGTTTAGATTCTATTTAAATATATTAAAGATTTGGTTGAAGTGAATTTTACTTTTACACCAGCTATAAAAATTGAATGCATAAGCAAAAAGAGTGAACAGGATCTAAATGGCATAGTCTCTTACCTATGAAACAGTGCTAGTAACCATTTATACTCAGTTGCTGTGTTGCTTCTGCAGTCTCACAGTCCTAGACTCCAACTTCCTTTAAATGACTCTGTGACCTTGGGCCAGTTACCTCTAGGAGGGTTAGTTGCTGCGTTCGTAAAATAGGCACGTGATCAAAGCCAAACTGAAACAAATGAGTCAGTACACACAGGGCAGTTAGCTCTGACTTGCCCCTCACCAAGGGCTCAATAATTACTCTTCTTACTGTCATTGTTCAGCACACTTGTTCCCTACTGTATCCTCAGTACCTCAAGCAAAACCTGGCACAGAGCAGTACACTGAACATTTGCTGAATAACTCCTCATCATCCATTATTAACATCATCAGTCCAATCTTGGCTATACTTGCTTTATGCAATTCAAGTTTCTGAATGTCCTTGAGGGTGATAACTACTTATTCTTCAATTCAACTTTTTCCTGCCAAAATGTAGATAGGATTGATCTCTTATGAACGGAAATTATTAAAGTTTTGTTTCTTTTTGTATTTTGAATTACAATATATTGTTTGAAAGCTTATTATGTAAGGTTAATGGATTGAAATCACCAGAGTTCATCTTTACATAATTTAAATGTTCTTTTGGTTGAGCTATTTCTTGAGCATCGCTCCAAAACGCCTTCATTGAGATCAAAATAAATTGATGGGCATGATGCGACCTTCTGTGTGGGTAGTGCTGATTTTAGATTCTTCCCACTGTCTTCAGCAGTACTAACAGAAATTGTAAAGCCATCTTCTGTATTGAGAGAGATTGTGTGTGTGTGTATGTGTGTGTGTGTGCCCGTGCGCGTGTGCACCCGTGCCCCCTAACTTGGCCAAGGAGCAACTTTCATATCATTATAATGAAGGTTTTTAAACAACTTTTCTATGTTTCCAGCTCCATATTCCTATATTTGCATCTATTTCTTGTATTTTAATAATTTAGTCCATAACCTGATAGTCCAAAGTGGATTTTGGGGAGACTGTGGGAGACTTTGGGGAGACTGTGGGAGAAAATTGTCATTTGCTTATCAAGATGTTCACATGTCTAAGATAACCCTGGGACTGTGGGCAGGGGCAGGAAGAAAAATAGTACATCTTCTGGACTGTTAAGTAGGTTGGTTCCCAGTGGAAGAAATAAAAGCCATGATAGGGCTATGACCAAAATGTCATAGAAACTCAGGGGCGGCTGTGAATTATGACCTAGACAGAGATGAGATGGCTTCACAAAGGGAAGGAACCTCATACTGGGGCCATTTGAGTTAGGACCTTTCAGCAGGTCCACAAATATGAGGAGACATCATTCCGGAACCGAGGATCAACTCCTAGGATCAACTCTGAGGATTATGAAAGCTCAAGATGAAACTGCTTTCCTTCTTTTGTCCTACATGTGCTGGTTAATGGTCGCATCTACCTGGTGGGCCATATCTTTATATGGCAAATAACAAAATTCAACTCAAACCAACTTCAAAGACAATCAAAGATGTCGCAGGGTCTTTGCTTTGTGTGCTGTGCACAGTGATCAGCTCCAGCCTGTGGCTCATCCCCCTGGGGTCACAGGATGTTTACTTTTGAAGTCAAGTCTGCAAGCTCTTGTTGTTGTCCAGTAGGAGAAAGCTTCCAGTCCCAGGAATCCAGTCCAGAGTTCTGCATTCACCCTTACTGGCAGATCAGGGGTCAATATGCTAATTAATTTAGTCAGGATTTTTTCCAGGTTTGTTGTTTGTTTTTTTGAGATATAATGGATATATTACTGCTAACTTTAAGGTATACAGCATAATGATTTGACTTACATATATCATGAAATGATAACCGAAAGTTTAATTAACATTCATCATCTCATAGATATAACAAAAAGAATAAGAACTCCTAAGACTTCTCATCAACTGTCAACAGTTTTTACATGCATATATATGAAAACAAACAAATATACACAGGATGGTAACTGTAGTCATGTTGTATCACATTACCAGTACTTAACCTATCTTACAACTGGAAGTTTGTACCATTTGATCACTTTTATCCACATCTTCATATCTTTCCTATGAGTTTGGTTTCTTGGTACAAAAATGAAATGAGATGGCATTATCATTTTCTGTCTGATCTATTTAACTTCACACAATGCCCTCAAGTTTCATCCATGTTGTTGCAAGCATCAACAAATATAAGTTTCCTCGTTTTTTTGGCTGAGTGATATTTCCTTGCCTATATACATAACTTTTTTTTTAAATTCATTCATCCTTTGATGGACACAGGTTGTTTCCATGTCCTGCCTGTTATAAATAGTGCTGTTACAAACATGAAGGTATGGATGACTTTTTTAGCTAGTTACAGAATAAATATATCCTTTGGATAAATTCCCAGAAGTAGGATTACTGAATCATCCAGTAGTTCTATTTTTAATTTTCTGAGGATCCTCCATACTGTTTTCCATGATTGCGGTGCCAGTTTCTCTCCCACTAACATTGCACCAGGGTTCCCTTTTCTCTACTTCCCTGCCAACATCTGTTATCTCTTGTCTTTTTGATGACCATCATTCTAGCAGGTGTGAGGTGACATCTCATTGTGGTTTTGATTTACATTTCCCTGATGACTCATAATGGTGAGCATCTTCTCATGTACCTCTAAATGTAAAGACCTTCCATTAAAATTGGGTTGGGGCCTGCTTCTCCAAAGTACATGGGATATGCAGCAGGGGAAATGTTGGAGGGTAGATACCTGAGCTGTAACCAAGGTGCTTTTAGGAAGGGGGACACTAGGTAGAAAACAAACGTCCATTACAATCACTACCCAAATCAGGAACCTGGGAAAAATTCAGTATTGCAGTCTCTCACCTTCCCATATCCAACTGACCTCTAAATTGTACTGATTCTACCTTACAATCATCTGTCCAATTTCCTCCATTCCAGCCCTCTTCATTTTTCACCCATGCCCTCAGAACACTTCCTGACTGGTTTCTCTGCCTCTCCCTTCTTTTTTTGTTTTTGTTTTTGTTTTTTTTTGAGACTAGGTCTTGCTATTTTTGCCTGTGGAACCGCAGGCTCTTGTTGCCCAAGGTACCACAGACTCAAGCAATCCCCAGCCTCAGCTTCCCAGGTAGCTGGGATGACAGGTACGCGCCACCACACCCAGCTATTTTTTTGGAACTAGGTCTCGCTACAGCCCCAGGCGGGACTCGAA
>PVHY01022571.1:0-22219 GCA_004024945.1 Uropsilus gracilis
GCGGGGCGTTAGAGACATTTCACTTCGAGTCCCCTCCCGCTCACCCCACCCTAATTTTCCCCATTCTCTCTTGGTGACCTGTACTGACTGTGAGTCCCGCACTAGGCTCTCCTGACTTCTCTCAGATCCCAATCACAGATTCCAATCCTTCCACTAGATCAGCTTCCCGCCAAGTCCCCCTCCCCCAGTTCAGCCCCCATCCACCCCACTCCCCTTCAAGGATAGGAAGGTACCGTAGCTTGCGCCTCAGATTCAGCGGCAGAGACTTCCCACTACCTCTCCCTTGACATTCCAACCCACCTTCGTTCCCCGCACCGTCTGGCCCCCACCTCAGAAACGGTCTCTTGAGGCGACCCTCACGGCAGATCACAGAACCTCACATGGTTCCCTCCTCCTTCCTTCCCCCTCCCCTACAATCAATGGGTACTCTTAACAAAATAAGATACAAGCTAGAAAATCTGGAAAAAGCAGTATGATTATCCTTGATCTATGAGGCAAACTGATGGATTGCAATGGGTGATATTGAAAATTTAAATTTTGCAATCAGGATGAATTGGATTCAGACATTTGTTTTATAACTCTGGGCAGGTTAGTTTTGCTTATTAGAGAATTATTGTGAGGTCTAAATGGAAAAATATATCAAGATCAAACAAGTACACAGATGGAAGCAGATGTGCCACATCTACCTATTTGCTATCTGTGTGCAAGTTTCATCCTTTTTCATGTGAAAACACCTTTGGAGTTGGGGCCATGTCCTTTTCATAAGGGTTCCTAGTACTACATAAGGAGTTCAGACTCTCACGTAGTTTGTGCAAATAAGTGTCCAGAATGTGCTACATCTTTATTGATGACACTACCTATAGACATCTGGTATTTTTCTGAGATTCTAAGTAAGTAGATCTGGGTGCAATGTTTGGAAATGTAGGAGTATAGTATATAGGAATGCTTAATATGGTGTTTAAAGAATTTCTTATTTGTAGATCTTAGTCCCAATACATGCAGTTTTGATTGCACACCAGTGGATGTCACCCTTCGAACACACAAATATGTTCACAGGCCCTCTTTGGGAAGGAAAAGCAGACACACTGCACAAGTCTGCCTCTTTCCCCAGGGCAATATGGATAGTGATGTGCTCTCTAGATGCTACCCATCATCACAGAGTTCTCTATGGTGTATCTTCATCCAAAGGGTAGAGTGTGGAATCCTATAACACTTTGGAGGGCATGCTTTTATCTCCAGAAATGGTGGTAATTGACTGGTGGAATTTGGGGAATATATCTTAGTGAATTAGTACCATTAAAAAAATATGATTTGGTTGTAATTTTAGTTGTCCCTTGGAGGAAAAGTAGAAGATTCAAACATAGGAATGGGAAGGTTTAATTTTACTTCTTTTTTTTTAATTTTTTAAAAATTTATTTATATATATTTCACATCATTTCAGTCCCTGGGAGTCACTCACCACCTCCCCTTCCCACCAGCTCCAGCTGGTCCCCACTCTCCCCTTGTGCAGTTTCATTTGGTTGACCATGTATTAGTGAAACCATTTGGTTTCTGTCCCTTTCTATCTGGCTCGTTTCTGCTAGAATGATTTCATCTAGGTACACCCAGTTTCCATAAATTCATCAAATTTGTCATTTTTAATTGATGAGTAATACTCCATTGTGTATATGTACCACATCTTTTTCATCTACTCATCTGATCTGGGGCATTTGGGTTGTTTCCATGACCTTGCAATTATAAATAGTGCTGCAATAAACATCCAAGCACAGGTGTCCTTTTGTACCCACATTGAGGTCTCCTTTGGGTAGATTCCCAGAAGTGTGACTGCTGGGTCAAATGGTAATTCCATTTTCATTAGTTTGAGTGTTCTCCATACTGCTTTCCATAGTGGCTGGACGAGTTAACATTCCCTCCAGCAGTGTAAGAGTGTTCCTTTCTCTCCACATACTTCTATATCTGCTGTTTGTAGTTTTGTTTATACATTGCTAATAAATCACTCATTCAAAATTAAGATTTAACGAATAATAAAACAATATTTGGCAAAAACTTGATAGTGTACTCTTTCTTCTTTGATATCCTTTCTTATTTTTGGCATTTTTGCTTACTAAGAAATACCTATTTTGAAAAACCTGATGATGTTCCTTGTAGTTATTAATTTTTCTTCACTGATTCATTAACTCATATTCATCTATTTGTATCTTTATTATTCACATAGTGGTGTGTTTGTTTTACAGGTGCTGCATGACAGCTAATGAGTAGTTATCTTTTTAGAAAGATGACTAAGGGAGTCAAAAATGTATCAGCTTCAAAATTATCTTTTACTGGTTTTTAATTAGTAGGTAGATGTACCTTATAATTTTATGTGAAGAAACATGTGTTATGGAGTTGACAAAATTAATGTTTCCCACTGTGTGAAAAATTTGTACAACCTATTTCAAGAGCAATTTGGAGAACCCTCAGGATCCACATTAAAACTTTTGATGCACTTCCAGAAATCATCCTTAGATGAAAAATGAAGATGTATTTAGAAAACATGAACAACAAAGTTTTAATAAGTTATTTCCATTGACTAAACACCCGGATCCAAAAAAGGAAGTATAATAACCACTCTTAAGGAGCAATATGGCCAGATTGTAGCAATTAATAAGACATATAAACAATATCTCCTGGAATAACTTCTTCATCCTTTTCCCTTTGAGTTACTAATATCACTAGTTACTGTGTCAATAATGCTCTTGACAAAATATCAGGCAGATATGGGAACTTCACATTTTGGTGGAAGGAATGGGACAAATCACTGTGGATGCTGGCTGCCTGGAGTGAACTTCTGTTCTCAGTTGTTAGTTTCTTCTAGGTTGTGGCCCTTGGGGTGGAGCCATTGGATTTAAAAGGGCTGCTCTTTTCAAGGTCTTTCTCTTTCAAAGTTGTGGCTCCAGGAGAGATGAGAAACGGTGAAAATAAGGGAGAGAGAAAGAAGGAAAAAAAGAAGAAAGGGAAAAAAGAAAGAAGTGGAAAAAAGTTGAAAAAGAATGAAAAAAATGTGAAATTGGGTAGTGTTCAAAGGAAAAAATAGGGAAAGAGGAGGCAGAAAAGTATGAGAGGAAAAAATAAGAAAAAAGATAAATAAGAAAGATAAACAAAGAAAAACAATAAAGATAGGGAGAGAGGAAAATAAAGCAGAGCAGAAGAAATAAATAGGACAGAAAACAACAACAACAAAAATAAAACCCAAGACAAAACAGAACAAGGACAAACCAACCAACCAACCAAACAAAAGAAATTGTGTGGAGAAAAGGCTTTTTTTTTTTTTCTTTCCTTTCCCCAGTTGGATGGCGGGCCTCTTCCCTACTGAGTTATCTGCATACTCAACTGAGCTTAGACTCTTGCCAGTGTCCCTGTTGGGAAGGGGCTCTCCACAGCTAGGTGAATTGTCCTTATCTGGTAAGCTTTTAATCTTCCTGGTTGAGCTTTCAGGAGAACCCACAGTGGGTGGGTGTGTAGGGAGGGGACCTGTGCCCAGTGCAAGCACAGAGAAGGATTTCTCACCTGTGAACCTGCAGCAGGGGTGCAGAGTATCCATCTCCTGAATCTCCCCAGCAGTCAAAGTGTCCCCAGTGGTAGTCAGCATGGCTGTGAGTGCCCTCCCTGGAGGCCTGTCAATGAATGTGGTGGTTCTGATAGGGGGACTGTGATGAAATTGAGGGGCTGTTTCCCCCAGCATTGGTGGTGCTGCTTTAGAATAGCATCTATTATGCCCCGGTGGGTGGAGACTTGGAGAAGGGAGGCCAAGCCTTCTTGTGATAGGTAAGAGGGAATTTAAGGAAAAGGCAGACAAGAGAGGGCATGGAGAGGAGGTACAAAGTGGAGGAGCATGGAGGCTAGAAGTCTCCAAGGTGCCTCCATCTTGTGCAGCTGACAAGAGAAGGCATGGAGAGGAGGTACAGAGTGGAGGAGCATGGAGGCTGGAGGTCTCCAAGGTGCCTCCATCTTGTGCAGCTGCAGGGTCTTAGCTTAGCCTGGACCGATGAGGAGCCCAGGGAAGTATGGTGGAGAAACTTGTACCTTGTATAAGATGACTTGGAAATTTGGTACTTGAGAACTTGGTTTAACTTTGAAAGTGCAAAGCTTGGAAATTGTCTGAAGACCTGGAGAGAACTTGTTGTGTTGCTGTTTTCATCATGAGAAGCTGATGTAGTTATACTGTTATATTGAGTGAGTCTTGCTAATTTAACACTTAGAGTTAAAGCTGAAAGAATGCTGGAGCTTTGCCATCCTGGTTTTCCTTGTTGGATCTGAATCTCCCACTTTTAAGAAGGATTGACGGTGCCATCTACGCTTCTTTTGGCTTGAAGTGAGTGGAAATATGTCTTTGAAGAAGGAACCATGTTGACATTTGGCTCCTTCATCTGGCTTGAAGGTGAGGCAACCGCCATTTTTGAGAATGCACATGGCTGAAGGCCTTTTGGAGATTGGACTGGTTGGTAAGATTACTAAAGGGGTCCCTTGAAACCTTGGTGACACTTGTCTATTTTGTCTTTTAATAAATACATTTATTTTTGCCTCCTCTTAAGATTTATGTTGTCTTGCTACTACTCGCATGGGCTGGGACGAACTTAGCTGGGTTTGTAGGGCAAGCTGCTCCCTTTTGTAAGTTTTGTTAAGCACCCTGCCTTTTCTTGTTTTGCTACCTAATTTCAGTTCCTCCTGGAGAAGCTTCAAGCAGCTGCAGAGGTGATGCAAGACCTCAGTCTCCAGAGTCCTCCAAGCAACAAAGATGTTACCATCTGGGATTAGTTGGTCAGGGGATCAGAAGTAATGCTGCTGCTACTGCTATTACTGTTGTTGATGAAGGTGGTGGTTCCAGCTGGGTGCAGGTGTCCACTTCGCAATGTACCAGAGCCAATAAGGTGACTGACTGGCTCTGGAGGAACTACAAGAAGCTACAGTGTTGTTGTGTTCATTGACTCAATCTCCTGAGTTTCCCCAGGAGCCAAGGTGTCCCTAGGTGGAGTCTGCTGGTGTCAGGATTGAATGCGATGCTGCTGCAGTTAACAATGGTTGGGAGTCCAGTTGGCCTCGGTGATGCGCCAATTGCCAATATGGCTGCTGGCCTCAGGGGAGCTGCTGCTCTGAGTTGTCCGATGCCCCTGTCTCTTCTGTTGGTTTTGATCATAAGCCTTCTTGTAAGATTTCCTAGAGTGGAGGTTTAGTAGTGGCGAATTTCTGACGACTATATCTGAGAAGTTTCTTTTTTTTTTCATCTTAAAGGAAGGAGATCTTTGCAGGGCATTTTTGGCTGGCATTTTTTGTTTTGAAGTTTTTTATATATGTCTCTCCTTATCTGAAGTGTCTCCAGAAAAATCTGCAGTCATCCAAATAGGTTTTCCTCTGTATGTTATCTGTTTCCTTTCTCTAGACAATTTCAATATTCTTTATCTTGGACACAGAAGCTTTACAATGATGTCTTGTGGTTTTCTTTTTGCTGAAGTAGTTTGGTGTCCTATCTTCTTGTATGTCTATTTTTATTTCCTTCTTCAGGCTTGGAAAGTTCTCCACTATTATTTCCTTCAATATCCCTTCAGTTCCAATCACTCTCATTTTTCCTGCTAGGATTCCAATTATTCTAGTTATTCCTTTCTTCAAGGTATCTGAAATCTCTCTGAGTTTTCGTTCTTTCTTCTTCCTTTGTATTTCTTTTTCTTTGTTGGTCCTTTCTATTTTGGCATCTTTGAAGGTACTGATTTATTCCTCTCCTTCATCTTATCCATTTTCATGATTTCCTCCTGCTTTTTTGAACTCCTCTGTTGCTCTTTTTATATCTGGGATCTCTTTCTGTTTCTTTTTTAGGGATTCAATCTCATTTTTCAATTCATCAATTATATTACTCTTATTGGTGCATTCTTTTTTTATATTTTTCTACCTCTTCACTTATTTCTTGTATTTTTGTCATGCTGAGTTTGAGTTCTCTAAACACTTTGAGTACTTTTTATCATGCTGAGTTTGAATTTTTGTCTGACAGAATTTTTGTTCTTGGGTTCTGGGATTGTCTTTCCTTTGGTAATGTGTTGTTTTCTGGAGGGAGGGTTTACTTGTGTATTTGCAGTTTTCCTCCTTCCTGTGGTTTGCTTTCAGGTTTTGTATATATATTGGGATACTATGGTTCTTGTATTGACTGGCATGGTTGTTGAAGAGCTTGTACCACGTCTCCCAGAAACTGCACTCACTGGGATTCCCAGTGCTCTGATGCTGTTTTCATACTCTGTCAGACTGGTCACAGGAATGGTGTGGCGGTGGGCCTTCCCTGTGAAGTGCAGTCACAGGGGTTCTGGGCACTGGAATGCTGGTACCGCACTTTGCCAAGCTGATTACAGGGATGGCGCAGGCAGTGGGTCTTCCCCACTCTCAGAAACTGTACTCACAGGGCTCCCAGGTGCTGGAAGGCTGTTAAGGGAATGATATTGAGCTCTTTTTGAATATCTGTGTTGAATGTTTGTGGTCTTCTTTGGAAAAATGTCTGTCAGACCCTCTGACCATTTTTTAATCATATTCTTTTTTACTGTTGATTTATATAAGTGCTTCATACATTTTGGAGCTATTGACAAGTATCAAATATATGATTTTCAAATATTTTCTTCCATTCAGTTGGATGTTTTTTCATTTTGTGAGTCCTTAGTTATACAACAGAAATCTTTTTGTTTGAGGTAGTTTCACTTGCTTTTTCCCCCCAAAATTAATAAAAAGTTATTGCCAAGGACTAATGTCAAGGATTTTACCCTTTATTTTCTCTTTGTAATTTTATGGTTTCATGTGTTATGTTCAAGCCTTTAATTAATTTTGAATTGATTTTTATGTAAGGTTTAAGATAAGGGTCCATTGTCTCCATGCCATCCATTGAAGAGATTATTCTTGTCCCATACTATATTCTTGATTCTGATGAAGTCTTGTTTCTGGATTTTTTATTCTGTTCCATTGATCTATGTGTCTGTTTTATACCAATACCATACTGCTTTGTTTGCTAAAATTTTACAATATAGTTGGGAATCAGAACTGTGATTTTCACAGCTTTGTTCTTCTTTCCCAATAATGCTTTAAATATTCAGAACCTTCTGTAATTCCAGATAAATTTTAGAAGTGTTTATTCTATTACTGTGAAAAAGGCTATTGGAATTTTGATAGGATATCAAAGTATCATAGATGGCTTTAGGAAATATGGACAATTTCACAATATAGACTCTTCTATAGGCTTGGAAGCTCCATTTATTTGTGTTTCCATTTATTTGTATTTCTTTAGTTTTTTCTATCAAAGTTTTGCAGTTTTCAGTTTGCAAATCTTTAACCCTTCTCAATTTATTTTTAGGTGTCTTATTTAGCTTTTGTTAAAGTTTTAAAAATTTACTCTGATAGCTCTCTATTAGTGTATAGAAGGACAGTTGATTTTTTTTTTGCATATTGATTTTACATCCTGCAACTTGACTAATTTGTTTATTAATTTGAACAATTTGCTGGTGGATCTAATAACAACTATCAAATATATGATTTTCAAATATTTTCTTGCATTCAGTTGGTTTTCATTTTGTTAGTCCTTAGTTGTACAACAGAAATCTTTAGGGCTTTCCATACAGTAGGAGTTGTTGTGATTTTCAGAAGGTAAGAACATTCTGGTTTTGTAAGATTTTTGAAAAGACAGCTGAAGTTCTTTAATTCTGTCTCACATCAGGGCACAGTTGGGGGACTTCCGGTTAAAATCCTAACTCAGAAGTTAATCTGTTGATTTCCCAAGACTAATTTGCAACAAAACACTACAAACTGGGTACCTTAAAATAACAGAAATATGTCTTATTGGAATTCTGCAGACTTGAAATGCAACATCAAGGCATCAGTGGAACCACACTTTCACTGAAGTTTGTAGGGGAGAAAGCTTTCTTGCCTTTCCCTGACTTCTGGGGGAGGCTATCAACCTTTCATGCTTATTGGCTTACTGCTCCAATTTCTGCATCTGTCATCACTTGGCATTCTCTCTGTGACATGACATTTCACTTTCTCGTAAGGAAACCAGTCATATTGGATGAAAGTCTACTCTAATAATCTCATTTTAACTGAACTATGTCTACACAGATATTATTTCCAAATAAAGTCACTTTCATAACTGATTAAAACTTCAACATATCTTTTTGGCGGACAAAAGTTAACTCATTATAAGGGCCCTCTTTCTTTTTTTATCTTTTCATTTTATTACTTGATTCTGTTCCATATTCTAGTCTAGTCTTTATTCTACTCCATACCACATGTTCATTCTCAAAACACCCAATATCTCCAAACTATATCATAGTTGTTTTCACAGTAAGATTATTTAATTTCTCCATATTCAGTGACCCATGGTAAATTTTGATACTTATAAATGTAGTCAAAAATATAAAGATTGGAAAATACACCTTGAGTGACATCCAGACTAAGGTGTTACCTAAACAACTTGATTTGACCTTATCTATACCATTCACCTTTTCTGAAGCTTAGCTTCCTCATACATAAAATGAACTTTGAACTTCTTAGCTTGTGCATTAATAATATATGTGAACACACTGTGATAGCTAACATTTCTGAAACAGAGGTCTTTGATTAAGGGTGGGAAACAAGATAGCCTGAAACAAGTCCTACTGTTTGACATACAAAGATCTACAGATAAACTATGGTACATCCTCATTTCTGATTGAGACCGAAACAGCAACAATTTTTCTTTCTTGTTGTTTTTGGCTCATACTTCAAAGTTTCCTCAAACAAATGTCTGAAGCAAAGTCCAAAGAATGGAGGAAGCAGCAATTTGAAAGAGTCTACCAGTCAAGTTCAATCTGTAGAGCTGTTGCATATCAAAGGAGGCCTATTTTTCATCTCTATACCATGTCACAAAAGAGCTAATATTAACGAAGTGTGATTCTGTAAAGGAACAGCCTTACATCAACTGCATGCTCTTCTTTGATCCAACTGAGCCAGATGACAGTTATTTTGCTGTCAAGAGACCAATGACAAAAGGCCAGCCAATGCTGTAACATTTTAACTGGGTGTGTGTCAATTGAGGACAGACACATATGCTGGTTTTAACTGAAGGCTAAGAAGGTTCAGTTTCATTTGTTCAGAATCCAGATGAAGCAACTGGTACTCAAAAGTTAGTTTAGAGGATTGAAACTCCTGAGGTATAAGGAAGATTAAACAATCTCCATTTTTACCTTTAGTCTCTGGACTAATACCCTGAAGACAGAGCACTGAGAGGATGGGTAGAAGCATAGCTTCTTCATTTGCATGCTCTTTGAATGAATGCTAGTTTTTAAGCTACTTGAAAATAACCTCTCCCACTCCCACACTATAAAAACATTTTCTTGGATTACTACCTGTTAATTTGAGTTGTGGTTTGTGTCAAAGTAAAATTTAAAATTGCAAGCAAGTTGGTATGCCATTAAACTTGAAAGGGTTGATTTAGTAAATTTAGCTTTGCTTTTAATCTTACTCAATAGTAAGTACTTAAGAATTTTGCTTGCTGATTGTGTTGACTGTCTAAATACTACCAAGTATTTTATTTCTGTCTGCCATTCTACAGTTGTTTATAACCTCAACCTCAGAGCAGGAATGATAATTATCACTGAAGACAAATGCTTCTGTGTATCAAAGACTGCGTTTGCCTTTTAATACTGGATGCAGGCTTTGCCAGAGACTGGGAAACCTCATTATTTTTGAGAGAATCCCACTTGTGAGTCATATAGTGCAGGTTTCCTGGATTCCTTGTTAAGTGTCTGGTACATTTTTACTTAAGGGGGATGAGACTCACTTGATTTCACAATCATGAAAGTGCCTTTGCTTGTTTGCTTTATGAAAAATAAATGATCTTTAGCAAACTTCACTAAAAAATCCATACCTATATTTCTTAGAACATTTTTGTGAGAAAAACTTCTTGGGATTGGTTCATTGAGTCTAACTTTTTAAGGTCTCTCAGAACAAATGCTGTTCTACATGACTGTGGAAAAAGAGTCAAAATTCCTTAAATGGATCTAAAGGACCCTTTAAATTTTGGGCATATCATTAATTCCCCAGCCTTCACCATGATGAACTACTCTGAGTTGCTACAAAATTTATGATCTCTAGAAAATAACATTTCCCCACAGACTCTTTGTTCCTTGTCCTTCCATCTGGTTCACACTTGGTCATCTATTTCTCAGCGGGCCTCACAGAGGTTAGGAGTCAAAATATCTGGTTTTCACATGTATTACAACACATATATCACATATATCTTGGCTCTGCCACTTACACCTGTCTTAAGTGTGGGCAAGTTATCTCAGGCTTTATACCTCTATTTTTCATTATAAGCTAGGGATAAATTATGGTACCAATTTTTAAGGGATGCTAAAGTGCTCACTAACTAATTTAATATATGTAAAATGCGTATATGTAAAAGTTGTATTTGTTTCAGTAAGTGTTAGAGTATCATGATTCAGACCATAACTTAGTTAGGTCTGTCCTGCACTTATCATTTATTACACCATAGTGTAATATGGGAAATGAGTTGTGTTAGAGGTATTTGGTATTAAATCATAAAGTAATTATACCTTATCTCCTTTTAATCTCTCTTGTAGTGAATATTTATGTCATTTAAATAACATTCCTTAAGTTCCCAAACCACTAAGCCCTCAAGGATACCACATAAAAAGCCTAGTGTTCAAAGGAGGACAGATGAAAGCCATGTCTGTGAAACATCCCATCTTTCCCTACTAGGCCCAAGAACTTCTTTTCACATGCTAATTTACTGCAAGGAGGCTGGGTAGTTGTTTCATTTCTTTGGCACATTTGTTACACATTCTTTTCACCAACTCTATCCCAAAAGGATAGGGTATCTTATGGAGTTCATTACAAAGGAATTCTACCTCTGTTATAGATCTGCTTGCAGCTCCGCCTCACAGTTGGTGATAAATTTTCAGATGTTTGAAGTGCACAGACAGGCACATGTATCTCATCGCACATCTTTTACTACTGTTTCTAATTCTAGGGTCAATGTCCTAGAAATGCCATGGGACACACACAGCATTTTGCCGTTGGCAGCTGTGAGCATTTGGCCGCGGAAACTCAATTTTTCAGGCCCTGAATTTAACGGGGGTCTGACTACAACTTGACTGGACCCAGAAACACAAGAGAAGCAGGAGAAAGAAATCCATTCAGCCACTATTCTGAGTGCTTTCAGATATCAGAAAGTGAAGCTCTGTGAAGACCAACCATCTGTGGAAATTGACTGAATTTTTCATTTGTCATCCAGATGTTTCTATGACCCCCCTAAATTTCTTTAATCTCATTTTGTCTCCTTGACATCAAAACAGCTGATTCATTTAGTAACAACTCTATGTCTGCTTTCACTAAATTTTGCTGTAAACCTCACTCTGTACTTCCAAACTGCTGCTTGTTCTAGTTCATTGTTTTGTGTTTTATATGTTGTTAGATGTTACATATTTTTAAAACTTATTTATTTATTTATTTATTGGGTAACATCATTTTACAACACTGTATGTGATTCAGAGGCATAGGCTCATACCTCCTTAGATTCATAATACCACACTCACTACCTAGGGACCCATTGTCTACCATGGTCCCCTGGGACTCCTCCACACTTTGCTTTCCATACTCTGTTAATCTCAATTCTACACACAGATTTCTAGTGTTTGTTATTGGTTTGGTTTGACTGATCCTCTGTGTTTTTTCTTTATATTTTACATATAAGTAAACTATCAAATATTTGTTTTTTTTCCTACTGACTTAATTTGTTTGGTATTATCCCCTCTACTTCTATCCATGTAGTCACAAGTGACAAGAGTTCACCTTTTTTTGGCAGGTGGCACAATAATATATATAGAAAATCTTAAAGATTTTACTAAAATATTAAATGAATAATAAATCAATATAGTGTCGTGACAGATTACTAAAGCAATTTATAAAATTCAACAGCATCTCTATATTAAAACAGTGAGTTGGAAGAGAAAGAAATCAAGAAAAATAATATCATTTACAATCACATCAAAATGATCTAAATACCTGAAAATAAACTTTGAGCATTAATTAATTGAATATTACTGTAGAAAACTATCAGTTTTAATCCTACTGGCCATAATTTCAGATGTCTTTGATTTTGGAGACCAGCATATCATCAGAAAAAACTTCTTAGTAACTTTCAAGTATCTCTAAATCAATAGTTGATACAGAATTTTTTAATTCCACATAATGCCAGGTAAATGAACAAAACTCTTCCCAATAACCATAACTATCTGAGGTATATGAATATTCACATACACAAGCATTCATTCAGTTCTACTACATGCTACACACTAAGAGATGCATTATTAGCAAATGCATTGATATAGACTTGGACCAATCATATACATGAATAATTGTCATACTGTTTATAAGCATTGAATTGTATTCTCCCATAATTCATATTTTAGAGTCCTAAACCTCAATATATTAAAATGTGACTTTATTTAGAGATAAGGCCATCAGAATGTGATAATATTACAAGGAACCCACCAGGACAGGTTTTCATCTTCCGTAGCTGGTATCCTTATAAGAAGAAAGGGGCCTTGGAGAAAACCAAACTTGCTGATACCTTGGGCTGTCAGCCTCTCCAAAAAATTAAAGGAAAGGATACTTCCAAATGCATGCTATGAGCCCAACATACCAAAGTCAGGCAAAACTACCACATACATATACATGAAGAAAACAAAACAAAACAACCAAACAAAAATAACTGCATATTAATTTCTATGATGAACATGGATGTAAAAACCCTCAACAAAGCTCAGCAGATGAAATTCAGGAATGCAGTAAAAGGGTGATACATTACGACCAAGTGGGATTTATTCCAGGGACACAAAGACAGTAAAATATTTAAAAAATCAGTCAGTGTTACCACAGAATCAAAAATAAAGATAAAACTCATTTGATCATACTCCTAGATGCTGAGGAGGCTTTTGAGGGATTTCTTCAAAAATGGGGATAGACAACTTCATTAAGGTGGTATATTACAGATACACAGCTAATATCATTCTCAGAGGTGAAAAACTGAAAGATTATGCTGAGATCTTATACAAGAAACATTATGGAAGATTTAACTAGAGTGACTAGGCATAAGAAAACAATTTCCTGCTTTTAAGCCACCAGCCTTTGGTGTTTGTTATAGCAAAAAGTTATAGAAAATAGTATAGGTGTTAATAAACACATGGTGTGATGTGAGTAAAAAGAAAGGGAAACTGATTTAGTTGGGAATAGAGGTAGAATTTCAAGAAAGACAGGTGAAGAGAACACTGCAGTTAGATATAAAAGAGCATTTTTATAAGCAAAATGCTCATGCGTTTAATAAAGCCATTTTTCTATCAGATTTTCAACATTGGAGAACCCATTCAACTTGAATGACAATGCAAGAGTATATGATTTTCCAGTCATTGCTACTAACATGTACAAGGAGAAATATCCAGAACAGTAGTTTACAATCTTTTTAAATCTTGTTAAATTTACAATCTTGTTAAATTTTGCGATTAATTAACACTAACATTTGTTGATGCTTCTGGAATAGAAAAAACAACAGAAAAGTAGAAAATGAGCTATTGAATATAGTAGCTGTGAATTTGTCATATATGGTCTTTATCATTTTGAAGCACACTTCTTCTATACCCATTTTATTGAGGAATTTTATCATAAAATGATATTGAAGCTTGTTGACAGCTTTTTCTGCATCAATTGAAAGTATCATGCAACTTTTGTTTTCCTTTTGTTGATTCGGTGATGTATTAATTTGAATATGCTGAACCATTCTTGAATGCCTGGAATAAAGCCCACTTAGTAGTGGGAAAAATAATTGAAAAACAGATATAAAAGTTCATTCATTGAAGTGGATATTGGAACCTAAATCTCACTCATGAAACCTTGCCTTCACATAGCCTAGCCATGCCATAGGTAAGTCATGTAGCACCTCCAGATATTTCAGGGCTCCAAGTAGTAGAGTTACTCCTATAGAGAGGACAAGATAGGAAACACTCTGACCTCTACTCAATTGTGAACAGAGATTAAAGTCTTCCAAAGAGCAGATCAGCTCCTGATTGCTGATAAGGTCAGAAGTGACCATTTCATGTGTACCTGAAATATTGTAGGACAATATTATTCTCATCTGGCTTGGGATGTAGAGATGATTCAGAACAGAGACAAAAAAGGACCACAACAAGAAAAGAGCTAAACACTGCCAACTTTGCATCAAAGTTTTATCAGCATGCTTTTCACTGTCTGGTTTTGTACTGCAACATGTTCCTAGATGAGTATGTTTTGAGTAAATCTTGAAAAAAATGATTTTTCATATGTCAGAGAGAAGTGGGTGTGGGATTCTAATTCTTGAAAATGGGTTAATTCAGATAATTAAGAATGATTGAAGAATATGAAGACAAAATGGAATGGATTAGCTTGGTATTGGATGTATGTAGAACTGAAGAAAGAGACAAGGACAATTAAATAGTTAATTTTTAGTGATCTTTTTCAAACAATCCCAAGTGTTGGCTATTTCCCTATTGTTTCCTGAGTCAAGAATATATTTTCTTTCTCTCCTCTGGTTCTCTGATTTTCCCTGCCCTTTATGTTTTGTGTCAATTCTGACTCCAGATTGTTTATTGATTATGATGCCAGGTCTCCTTATGTACCCATCATTTCCTATTTTAATTTGACTACCAATTAGTTGAATTAACCATTTATATCTTTTTTCTATAACTGTTATTCATTCCTTTGCTTGAATATCTCATTTTTGTTGATTTTAATAGAATTGCTTCTGCTTCTTTCTAATTCACCCTTGAAGAGAGGGGACTGCTGATATGACTAGTGAAGTACAATGATGCTACTAGGTCTTGGTGCTAAGGAGGGACATATCTAATGGGATGAACAGATGGGTTAAAGGTTTGGACTTCCAGTTGTGTTCTCTTTTGTTCTTTGAGTTTTAATTTCATTTGTTCTGAATATTTCTTGAATTCTATTTCCCATGTAATTATGGGATGCACAACTTCCTGGAAAGAAAGGAAAAGAAGCCCTGATTTTGGTGAGTTATCTTAGCCTTACTCTGAGAGTAAGTAGATATTCAGTTCAAAAGGAGCTTATATTATTTATTGGGATAAAACATCCAGCTAACATAGAGAACATGAATCTTAATTTTGTATTTTTTCTAAATAAATTGATTGAGATGGGGTGGTGGATAGTTGTTTGAGAATCTTGGTTACTAGTTTAATGTCATAACTACATCATTAGCAATTGTTGCCAGTTAAGGAAAGAGAGAAAAATACTAATAGGAGATGATTCTCCTACTAAATGAAGATGGGACAGGAAGGAGATGTGACAAAGATGGAAGTCAGCTGATGCAACTAAGATGTATCATGGTCACCATGAAGGTTGGGGTGGTAGAAATGAAAAGGGAGGAGCTCATTCAGAAATCATGATGAAGAACTTCCAGATTCCCAGGCTGTTTCTCTGAGAAGAGAGAATTTGAATCAGAACCTTGGTAGGGGACAGTGATTGGGAAACAATCCTTCTGACTGGTTACAGGTTCTACTGCTGCTCCAGCTTGGCAGAAAGCTTTCTGACTCAATAGAGAGGTGATTAAATACTGAAAACTTTGTCTCAGCTTGTCCTCTCCAAGGACTCCTGAAACGCTGCAGTTAATCAGCAGACAGGGGTCAGGGGTCTCTAGACATTTTGAAAATGTGTTTTATATACCTGGGTAAGTCTGTTGATACATTCTTTCAGAGTCCCCAAAGAGTTGGAACAATCTGGGCCAACAAGACATGTCAGGCACTGCTGTTACACATGGAATCACTTTATCTGGGAGCCCACGCCAAAGTATGATGAGGTTGTCTCCATCCCGCAGTCTGCCTCAGAGGTGGAGGAAACTGGAAACATCAGGAAAGTGTGGATTACAAGCCTGAAATCCATATACTTTGGGAGTCTGAAAAACAACAGGACAAAAACAGTATGGTTCAATAAACAAATGCAGCTCCCTTATGTAACACTGTTTTCTCCATGAAGAAGGAGGTTCCAGGTTCCCTGGCCTCCACCCTCCTTTCTGCCCTTTCTGCCTGCCCCTTAGGAAGGATGGGCTTGAGCAGCAAGGGGAAGTTAGAAATGGCTGGGGAGAGGACTTAGGAAGAGAAGACCTAGAGGAGGAGGCACATGGAGCAGAGATTTGCGAAGAAGGCATGTTTGCTCTTCAGCCTTCGACTTGTACAGAGACTTTGGGGACATGGAAATTGACACTTGAAAGAGATGTAGGCCAGAGACCTGTGAGAAAGTTGAAAATGGCAATTGTTACCTTGATGTACATTTTGACTTTGCTCCTTTCCTGCCTGACTTGCCTGCCCTTTCTGCCCCTTTCCTATGGTTCCCAACAGAAGGTGACTTAGTATTGTGGCAAAATTTGGGTCACATTACCCAGCTTTGAGCCTACCCTGTTGGACTGGGCATTTACCATGAAGGGATGGGTAACTGTGGGTGTTTCATTAGGAAACTATCATCCTTTCTTCTTGTCTGTTCCACACTAATTTTATTAAAGTTCTTTTCTATTGAAGAGCTTACACATTAAGATTATGTTTTGTCTTTATGCAATGAATGGCAGAACTCATTTAGAGCATGCAAGTTTGGGGGTCTGAGGATGCATAGGTCAGGATTAGTTGTAAACTTAAGTCCAAATTCACTTTAAAACCCATCACTGAGTCATTATCACCTTTTGAAAGGCTAAATAGACTTGAATAGCTAATTAGACTTATAAACCAAGAGAATACAAACAAAGCCCAAAGTTACAGAACTGAGTTTATGCTAACAAAGGATGGAACAAACAGAAAAGAATAATCTTACTAAGAGACTGAAACTAAAGAAAAAAAATCAAAAAAATTCCTGAAACCTTTTGAGTATGAGAGCAGCCTGCCTTGGAAGAAGAGGCAGATGCCAAAGTAGATATAGCCATATGATTTCAAGTTACTACCATATTTTGAGTAAAACTGCTTATGACAATTTCCACAAAATCAAACCATTGAACTAATGACTAGAAACAAACTGCACATATACTCATGAAGTTTTCACAAGGTCAAAGCCAGTGTCTCTGTGTCAGGGGCAAATCTACACAAATCTGAAACACAAACACACTGAAGAAACCAAAACCACAATTGACTTACAGTAGGCAGTGCTATAGGGAAACCTCCTTTCCTGTTAGGGCTGACTAACCAAGGTTGGCTTAAATTCCTTTCTGTGGTTAACAAATTAGTAGACAAGGGCCAGGCACGGAGGCTCATGCCTGTAAGCTTCAGCCTATGAAGCGGCCGGGGCTAAGGATAGTGGTTCGAGTCCTGCCTGGGTCCTGTAGCAAGACCTAGTTCCAAAAAAAATAGCTGGGTGTGGTGGTGCGCGCCTGTTATCCCAGCTACCTGGGAAGCTGAGGCTGGGGATTGCTTGAGCCTGTGGTACCCCGGGCAACGTGAGCCTGCGGTTCCACAGGCAAAAATAGCGAGACCTAGTCTCAAAAATAAATTAAAAAAAATTAGTGGGCAGATTGAAGTGGATCGTGGGATGCCAAAACTTTATACCTTTTAGATAGGTTCTGCTGTCTGCTGCATAAAAACAAATATACTTTTAGTGTGTAAGCCCTTCAATAGAAAAGAACTTTTATAGAATTAGTGTATTAGGGAGAAAAGAAGAAAGGATAATTGCATCCCAATGAAACACCCAGAGTTATCCATCCCTTGAGAGTAAATGTTCAGCCAAACAGGGTTGGCAAAAGCAGGACCACTGATACCTGAAAACAAGCCTCAGAGACCTTTTGGTGGAGATCATAGGAAAGGGCAGAAGGGCCAGCAAAATCTGGAAGGAAAGGAGCAAAATCAAAATGCACAAAGTTTCCATTATTAGCCTCCCCACCCATTTCTGGCACACATCTCTTTCAAGTGTCAGCTTCCATGTTCCCAAAGTCCCTGCTGAAATTTCATGCCTGAGAAGCAAGTGTCCTTTCTTCACTTCTCTCTGTTCCATGTGTCTCTTCCAGGTCTACTCTTCCCCAGTCCTCTCCCCAGTCCTTCCTAGCATCTCCTTGCACTCAGCTCCACCCACTGTTCTTTGGATAAAAGAGGGAACCTGGAACCACCCCTTTCAAAGGAGATTACACTGCTACTCTTACACCAAAGAATCAGCAGTTGAAGACTTTCTGTTTGTCCTGTTGTTCCCTGGAGAATGTCTGGGAAGAAAGAAGGCAGTTTCCCTGTCTGGGAAGAAAGAAGGCAGTTTCCCACTGGGTCAAAGTACAATTATTACCATTAGTAACCTTCTTAGGGTGACTTAAACAGAACTTCTTGGGCTTGAGTAAAATAACACCCTTCAAATACACACATACACACACACATATTCTCTGGAAAATCACATAAAAATGATTATAAAAGAGAAGTAAGACTCACCAGAAGAAGAGAGTTCATGTGTTAGTTGAATGTAAAACCTTTTTTCTCTTTTCCTTTTTTAAAGGTAGGTGGTGGAGTTGGTCTTTCCTCCTTGGCATCATCTTCCTAGTACTCCATCAGTACCAGTGCTACCTTCTTATTACCCATGCAACCCCAAACAATCAAACCAGGTCTGGGCAGCCCCACTTTTTCACAGAGATTTCTTCAAGTTATTAGTCTATTTATCTTAATGCCTACTTCCTAGCATACAATAAGAAATGACAATAACAAAACTAAGTAGCACAATGCTGCAGCCTTGCTAGAAAGCATATCTTTACATTCTGAAGAAACAGAAACATTAGTACCTCCTAAAGATGAGGACAATTAGGTTTAGAGTGACTAACTTGCCCAAAAAAGAGTATGAAGGATAGGAAGAGTGGATAGAGATTCTGGCACTGACCGGAGCTTTGGAAGTGGGTGAAAATGGAATAGGTGGGGAGTTAGAAAAGTAGTACATTCCAATGGACGAAAAGAGAGAAAAAAAACCGGATCAAGAGAAGTGTGTGATGCTGTTACTTGGGTAAGAGGGCACATTGCAGAGAAATACAGGAAAATCTGCTCTGCTGAAGTAAGTTGGAATTCGGTCATGGAGAAATCCATTTTCATTCTCTGAGTGTCAGGAGCCACGGCAGGTAATTTTGTGAGAACAAAGTGTCTCGGGTCTAGAGATGTCAGATGAATCAATCAGCCATGTTATTGATATTTTTAAACTTTCGTTGACTTAGTCATGCTTTTAGAAACTCAAGTTCCCACACAAGCAAGAAGTACTGTGTTTTCTTGGTGGCTCAAGATCTGATCACTTCTGATTTGTAGAAAGAAGTGAGCTAGTACTAGGCAATGTCACGCCAGAATCCCAGAATGCTCATAGCTGATTCCAATGAATGAATTTCAACCATGAGTGGATTTGCAAATCACCAGAGCTGAGACCCCAGATTAGTAGGAAACTAAACCACAGCCTGAGGAACTGCATTCATGCCCACACTGAATTTTTTACAATGCTTGAAAAATAGGCAGATATTTCTGAAGAAGCTGAGAGAAGTTTCTTTATTCTCAATCTTAACAAGTGAAATGACTATAGTGAGGGGGTCCTGGGCCCCAACTGCTTTTATTCTCCCACTACTTATATGACACTGTAGCGATTTATTTGATTTCTATGAACTTCAACTTTCTTTTCTGTGAAATAGGAAATTCTAATTTTTAGTGCAAGCTCTTGTGCAGTGTTTCTCAAAATATCTGCACTACCTTTGGATTTATTTTAAGTGTCCCTTTGTTGTAGATACTAACAGAAAATACAATAAAAATCAACTAATTGGGAAAATAAAATAAAGTTAAGTCTTATTTTTTGGTAATTGGCTTTCATAGTGAGAATCTGGTTGAAGGTCTAGAACAATGAGAAAGGAGGAGGAGGAACTGAGGAAGTTTCAGAGGTCTCGTTACAGAGCTTGTAGGAGAGGCTGACAGGTTATTTAGACAAAACTAAGCTAAGTAAAAAGGGAGTACTCTTTTTTTTGGCAAAATGGCACATCACATTTGGGGTTTAAGTTTTCCAGATTTGTGAGAATCTGATCAACCCCAAGTTTTAAGGTCACACCTCCTTTTCAATGTTTTTCTAACTTTAACATAAGAGACCGTATTTCAGGCAATGGAATCTATGCTATAATACCCAGTCATTCAGAATGAAGTCTTTGGTTATCAGAAAGCTCAGTCTTGCAGTTATAGGAGATGCATCATTCAATTTTACTTTTTTTTTTCTTTGTAGAACTTTAGTTGGGAATTTAAAGCCCTGAACTCATTTATTCCCCCTCATGTTCCATAATTCGCTTGGAAGCAAGCAAGGAATACACTATTTTCACTAAAATGATGTGTGGGAATATAAGCTTAATTCCCCAACGCCTTGCCTTCTGCAAGGATCAGATTAGAAATGTCTCTAGATGATAATTTGAATTCTATCCTGACATTGGACTACCCTCCCTCTCCCAGGGATTGTCAGTGTCAGCTTCACTAATCAAGACGTTAATAATGCCATTAAATCTGTGTCCTAGAATCTGTTAAAGATAACTCAGAACCAATTAGGGAAATGGATTTAAAATCTGTTTCAGTAAGGGGTGTGTGTATGTTTCTGTGTGACATTATACAACTTGGAGAGTGAATTAATGTCACTGTAAGGTTTCTATAAAGTTTTGCTTTATAGTGAAAACTTTGTGTCAGCATAGCAGGAAGTTAGGATGTGGACATGCAGTGGGGAGAGCAAAGATAAGATGTACTCTACAGATTGGAATTGAATCTCATGAGGAGAGGCTGGAACCTGTGTTGGTGTTTCATAGCCATTCCTCACAGGATGACGATGTGGGTCTTTTAGAGCATAAGGTGGGTTGTCACTGAGATATCTGGTTCCAATGTTATAGAAGATGTAGTAGGAGGAGAAATGTTTGTCTCACGCCCATAAGGGGAGCAAGTCTGTAGTGACAATGACCATGAGCATCTGCACTGACTTTCCAAATGTAAAAGTCATGCAGTTGCAGCTTCACTCTGCCTTCCAGGCTCCATGGAGATATGGAAATGTCACTGTGGCCCAGACCCCAAACAACACAAGGAGAGGTAATGTCCTTCCAGCTGATTAAGCTAACATGGGATGGAGAAACCAGATCATGTAGACCTTTAGGTCGTAGAAAAAAAAAAGGAATGAAAATCAGTTTTGAAGTGAGTGATATGTCTGGTAGACATATCTGGCAGAAATAGGGATGAAACCAGTGAAGTGGGTACTGATTTTGATGGCCTGTGTCATTTTGGAAACTTTAGGGTTTATAAACAGCAGAACCTGATTCTCCAGTTTTGGAGTCTGGAAAGTCAAGGTACTGATTAGGTGTCTGGTATAAGGCCTGTTTTCTGGTTCATAGATGATTTTCACTCTTCTCACATGGTGGAAGTAAGTAGGAGCTCTCTGGGGTCTTTTATAAGCATACAAATTCTATTCATAAGGATTTTGAGCTCATGATCCCATCATTTCCCAAAGGCCCTATGGCCATATCCCAATGGGGATTCGGAATCCCCATTGGGGATTGTGTTCCAACATAAGGATTTGAGGGGACACACTTTCAGACTGAACCACTAAGACTGCAGAGTTTATAGTCTGATGACTTGAATTTGGGGAGTCTGAATGAGTGAGAAGGTGAATTATGAATCACCTTCATGAGTTTCAGGGTTTCAGGTGGAGTAACTGATTGAATGGTAATATTAACTGGGAAACACAGGGAGGAAAAAGTTAAGGGGGTAATGTCCTAGGCATGAATGCATTCATTTGTAAATACAGACAATTCAAAAAACAAGGGCTTTAATACTACGAAGCTTATTAACCTCACACAGAAATTATTCCAGTGCTCATAGAATGTTTCAACCACATTGCACAAAGTCCCAGCTTTTTCTTTTCTTCTTCATGCTCGGGATGTAGGCCTTCATCCTCAGAGCCATTGCCTCATTGTTGCAAGATGACTGTCACACAACAAGAATTGCTGGCGAGGATGTGGAGAGAAAGGAACACTACTACACTGTTGGTGGGAATGTAAACTAGTCCAACCACTATGGAAAGCTGTATGGAGGACCCTCAAGTTAATGAAAATGGAATTACCATTTGACCCAGCAATTGCTCTCTTGGGAATCTACCCAAAAGAGACCTATATGTGGGTACAAAGGGA
>PVHY01022572.1:0-22209 GCA_004024945.1 Uropsilus gracilis
GACCTAAGGAAATGCTTTCAATTGCAGATAAAAACCTTTTTGTAAAAATGTTCATCAGCACTTCCTTTATAATAACAAATGATTGGAAACATCTAAATGAAAAACCCAGAGAATGGCTAATAATTATAGTATATACAAAAATGAAATGTAGCTATTAGATATAATTTAATTCCACCAAAAAAGGAAAACAAATTGAGATATACTCTCTTTAACACTCATGTCTATAGGATGGAACGAAAAAATTATCTCTTTGCATCAAGTGGTATATTGTACAGTAGTAAAAATAATTAGGCTCTGGCTGCATCCAGTAATTAATTTTCCTACAAATTGTTGGGAGAGTGAAGATATCAACATATGATCTTATTTAAATTTTAAATATCAGACAAACTTAAAATCGTGTTTTCATTACACATTTAGTGATATGTGCTTAGGTGGTAAATTAGAATGAAAAGCAGGGGAAATCATTTTAATGGGAAGTCATTCTAGTGCTTACTTAGGGAAGAAGATTGTGACATGTGATTGTGTCCTGGCCCAGTTAATGGTAACTCATTTTCTAATTGTCAAACTCTGTATTTGCATATCTATACAGAAATATTTCACATTTTAAAATATTGAAAAATGCTAGGAAGAAATTCAGCTTATAAAATTATTTATCTTTTGTTTGAAAAATCATAGCTGACTACTCATTATATTTCATCCTACTTTTCAAAATTTTTGTGAGGTACACAATTCCCTATCATTATCAGAACAAGTCAACTGAAGTTAATGAAAAAAAAAATCACTGTTTAAATTACCTCCCTTCTCCTTGGCAGGTGAAAAATAGCTGGTAAAAAAATTTTTTTAAAGTCTTAAGAATTCCATTGTGGTTATTGAAAAGCATTTAGGGAAGAAAATATGAACTTCCTGCTAGTCAAGCAAGTGTGAGGCAGAGCAGTTGCATTTGGTGTCAATGTCAAGGTCACTACATTTGTTTTTTAATCAGAGGGATTTGGGTTTCTAGCCTGAACCTATGTTCTTGCTAGTTTTGAAATTCAAATACACATTTTCCCTTTTTTCAATTTTTAATTGAGAAATGTATTGTATAATCCATAGCTTTGAATAGTTTTTGTTAAGAGAATGAACACACACACACACACATACGCACACAGATGCACAGGCACCCAATAGTGAAAACAAGTCACGACTTCAAAGTCTAGGCCTCTTCTAGCTTTCAAATACAAGAGTTCTATAAGTTGCTATACCTATGGTAAGAACAAGATAAAATTGTGAGCGGAGATGTTAGTGGGTAGGGTGACAGCCACTCCGGGACCTTCAAGCCTGCACTCCCTAAGTGGTTTCTGCCACTGGCTGCATACTCAAGCCAAGATAAAGGTTGCCATCATCAACCTCCTCATGAGCCTCCCACCCACAAGTGTCTCCTTTCATGTCCCTTTCAAGTATCTCCTTTCATGTCCCTGGTACAAGTCCAAGGTAGAGAAACAGCAGCTTTTTCACATCTTTGCTGTGTGTGCCGCCTCTAAATTTTCTCCCTTTTTCCTCCATCTCTCTCCATCTCTTTCAGTCATTTTCATTTTTGTTCAGCTGCCACCTTCCTTGTGTGGGGGAGGGAACCTGGAACTTTCCCTTTCCATGGATATCACACTGTCGTGGAGCCATGACAACATGTCTTTACAGAAAAAAAAAAGAGCACTGAATAATATGAAATTCCTGTACTCTTAATCAGCTTGTCAAACATCAGTATAAATCCAGTGTCTTGGCAAACAGTATGCTTTCATTTTTGGTTCATTCTGGAGCTCAAATCCTGATTCATTTTAGCAGAGATTCCACAGACAAAAGGAAAGTTTTAGCGTTAAAATACTCATTTATACTCTTATAAATTTTGTTTGACAGTGGTCTATTTCTGGGTAAACTTGCAAACCATACAAGGTGGAAAGCATCATAAATTAAATGGATGTTAAGTCTCATATAAGGAAAACGAAGGAAAAAAGAAAGAAAACTCTCAGGGAATGGCCAGTTGCATTAAAAGGAACTATAAGAATGACAAAAATATTTAACCCCCTTGCTTAAAAAGGGATTTGAAATAAAATTTATATTAAACTATTTCACTCTAAATAATGTATGTAAAAAATAAATAAATGAATGTATGTTAGCTGTCAATGAAAGAACATCACTAATATACAGTGGACATCTTTACAATGGATATCCATGTCCCTCTCCCCTTTCTTTACATGAAGAATTTCAACCTAGTAATTATTATAACAAATGTTACAGACTAAAGCTGAACACATTTTAGCAATTAAAAAATTGAGTCACACATGAACAAAATAAAATTTATATCATAACAGATATTTCTGTGTAAGACAGTGGGGACACTTGTGCCTTACACACTGATCTCGGAATTTTTAGGTTAAACTATTTTTGAAGACATGGGATATCTGTTTCCATTTCAGTTTAAATTTCTATAATGTCATGCTGTGGCAACACCGGTGGGTGTTGTGCCGTGAAAGATTTCCATCCTCACTTGTGAGAGCTTGGAGTGTGGGACTTGGAGTGGAGTTAGTGTGGAATGGCAGGAGCCTAGGCTCTTCAGTACCCAGCAGGGAGTCACCATCTGTGCTTTGATCTGGGGACCTGTTGAGAGGACAAGGTAAACCAAAAGTGCAGGAAGATGGGGAACATCTCGCTATGGGTGGTTGACTGCAAAGGGAGTCCAGAATCCCATGGGGAAAGGGCTGGATGTGGAGAACTGGGGCCTTTTTGGGTTCATTTGTGTACAAGGAGGAATGTAGGGTTCCATTTTATTTCTGAGTGGCCCGCTGGGTCAGATTCTGTACTGAGAGGACATCCCAAGGAAACCCACAGGCGCATGAAAGTCTCATCACTGCTGTGCACTGAGCACTCTGAGGGGAGAAATCAGTAAGAACAAAGTAAAAAATCACACTGCTGTCCATTCAAAGTAGCCTCACTCTGTGGTGCTGAGCTCATGACACCACTGCCTACTGAGCAGTTGGCCTGCTGCCTGCTAACAGAGGCCTCACACAGCCACCTGTGACCGCCTACATCTTTGCCTGTGACCTGAAGGAGTGTGAAACAGCTGTCTCCTCCAGAGCCCATAAATTACTAACATCTACAATGAGGTATTATTCTAGTCATCAACAAGGCCCTTACCATTTGAGAGGTGAATAGGACTGCTCTAGCACTTTCTCCTCCAGAAGGTAGAGGTCAGTCAGATCTGTGCTTCCAGTCTATATTTAATAAGGAGAGAGAGAAGCTGACAAGAACCCTAAGACCACTGTCTCCACCAAAAGAGAGGCTTTCTGGTCAGACATGCGCAGTTAGGAGGCATTGTTTTCCCCTCCAATTCTTGAGCCTCAGTCAGTTATCTTATATATACAAGGGAAACTATCCCCTTCACTTTAGAGGTATGCATGGTACATTCCCAAGTTACTTACCGAGTGCCTACTATCTGCTAGAAGCTGAGGATATAAGCTGAGCCAGCAGCTCAGAGCACCCTGGAGAGCAGTCAGATGCACAGGCAACTTCAACAGATGGTCACATGGGAAGCTTGAGATGTCAGCCCTCCCAGTAAAGGGCACCTGGCACACACTGGGTGGAATTGGAGGAGAAGGGATGGTGAAAGGAACAAACAGTCAAAAGACTGGGCTGTAAGCAAGCTTGCAGCAAACAGCAGCTATATTGTGTTCCTCAGGGGCTTATATATAGTGGGAAAGTATTGATACAAAGTGGTATTAAACAAACAAACAGAAGACAGGAGCCCTTAGAATGCAACATGTGGCGACCTGGGCAGAGGATACCATTATTTTGCAGTTGATACCATTATCTTGTGGAAATGTCTCTTTTGGAATGTCTTTGGAGTAAAATTAACATGGAGGTACAGAAAATATCATTAACCAGGAAGACCTATGTGAAACCATCCTCAGTGTTCTGAGGCCAGACAAAATAAAGTTTCTTTGCTTACAGCATTGTTCTTGCCCAGGTATTGTGGTTGCTCACATTTCCCTCTTTCTTGTTTAGCATGACTCAAGTGATGTTAACAGGTTGGTGGGAGGTGCAGTGCAATCGTAATAAAAGAAAAATTATTATTAATATAATGATAGTAATTAACACCTTAGAAAATAAGTGAGCCCTCCCTCCCAAATTTAAAGGATTTAACCAAGACAGATCAAGCAGATTTAATGGGAGATAGTCTCAAAGCGATTTAAATGGGATAGAACCTCTTTAATTGTTTTGTGAACAAGTTTTGGTTTTGTGTGAATGCAATATGGTATTGGGAGTAATTAAATTAATGTTTCATATGAGGGGAAATGCATATGCTGGTAAAATTATAATGATAGCATAGGAAAAGTTATTGTTTTTCAGTAGCAAGGTCCATATAGAGTCCAGCTCCCCTTGCAATGTGTTCACCTCATGCTGCAGGTAACTTTTCCACTGGCCAGTTCCTAGACCAGTGTTGACACATTCAGTCATGTCAGGACCTAAGTATGGTAGGAGACGACTCCTAACAGTGGCCGCTTCCAGGGTCATGAGCATAGATGCCAGTGACACTAGGGCTGTGAAGAATGCTCGTCAGGAGTGGTCTAACCAGTGCACCATGGCATCCACAATCAGATCTCGATCAACATCCAACCATGGCTTGCTAAGACGAACTAGAATCAAAGCTAATTCAGGTGGGTGAAACAGGAGGAGGTAAGAGTAGCCAGTCATGGAAGAATTAAGACATGTGGTTATGAACCCTGTCCCATAAATAGTAGTTACCTTGAAAGTAGCATTACAGACCCACCATATAGAAGGTGGCTGTACATAAGTTAGTACTGGCACACTGCTGTTAGCACCCTGTGTTTTGAAGAGAGTATAACTGTCACCCTTGATCCTGGCTGTAGCATTGTCATAAACCAGCAATGGATTTCAGCCTTGTATAGAGCATATGAGATGTCAGTAGGTATGGTTTTTAAAGCATATAGCAGAGGGGACTAATACTGGATCTTAGTTTAAGCATATATCACTTGCTGCAGGGATCTGAGAGATCTAAGTTGCTGGTGAGACTGGAGTGAGAAACATGGGGAGTTGTATATTCTGATCCTCCCATGACAGTGAGGTTGTGGACAGTGAGACATGTTCACCTGGGGACACATTTTTGCTATGGCCGTGGTTGATTTTCGGCCTTGTAACTTGGGGGGAGGGAATGACAAGTGTCAGATTCTGCCATTTACTCCAGCTGTTTGCAGGCCCTAATCCCTTTCTTAACTGTGCCTTCAAACAGATCCCTTCCCAGATTCTCACCCAGCAAGTTTCTACTAATGGGATACAGTCCATGGATTCATATGTGTAAGATTCACAAAAGTCTGGGTGAAGGAAGCATATAGGTAAACCTCCTTCTGTAATGTTGAAGGTGATATCTAGAGGTACCGTGCCTACTGTTTTCTAATCCTGGAGTATGTTTGGCAGCCCCAGAACTTGAGAGTTATTGGTGTACACCTGAGGCTCTTATGTTCCCCGGGTCCTAATCTGAAGCCTGATTGGGTTAGGTGCCTGGTGGGTATCGGGACCCCTTAAAGGGGTCGCTGCAGTCAAATTGAGGGAGAGTGCAGTGATCTAGCACACCATCAGTACCTCTGGTTTTTATATTTCCATTCCCTGTCTTTTTCCCATATCTTGGGCCTGATCAAACAGTCCCATGTGATGGGGGGTCTGGGGTTTGCATGCCTTTCATCATCTTTGCACTTAGCTGATCTTTAATGGTCTCATTCATTTCTGAACTTCAGCAAGGCTCGATCCATCTGAGGGGTAGCCATCGTTCTCCATTATCAGTAATGATACAAATGGAACCTCTTTCCTGCCTTATGACTTGGGTTGGACTGAACCATTGTTTGGTCAGGAGGTCCTTCCACATTATCATAGAGGTTGGCTTGTCATTTTGGTCCTCTCTGCATGGGTCTTTTGTGAAATGGGCTTCCATGGGGGCTTGTCCTTGTAGACCTCTGTTCGAAAAAATGTTGATGGCTAATATTTTTGCAAGGGTGACATAAGGGTCTTCATTAGAGGTTGACCAACTCCTTCTACTCTGTTTATGCAGTGGTCTCTTAAGGGTTCGGTTAGTTCACTCTATGATTGCTTGTTCTTGAGGTTGTAAGCTATTCCTGTAACATGCTGGATGTCCCGCAGCTGGAGGAACTAACGCATAGTTGAGCTTATATATATTGGCCCATTGTCTCTTTTATTTTTTGTGGTACCCCATGTAGTTAAAAATCTTCCAAAGTTGTTTAATGACATCAGAGACTGCCTCGCTGGTATGAGCTGAGGCAAATATGAACCTGGAGACATGTACAAATCTTAGCCATTCAAACCAGGAACATGAGTGACATCCAATTGTCAAAGTCCATCAGGGCTGTGCTTGCAGGGGTTGACCCTGGTTGTGGCAGACCCAGAGACTGGGTGACGCAAGTGAGGCAGTATTAAATAACATCTTGGGCTTGACGTGAGAGGGCAGGTCAGACCTGATGCAAAGCCTTGGCGGGAATATGTATCGACTGGTGAAGCCAATGCAGGATGATAGAGTAGACAGATTTTTTGTTAGGTTATTGGTACATGTATTTACACAAGATAGTGGTCCTGGAAGGTCCAAGTATACTCGTATATGTGTGACATAGGATGGGTGGATGTGTCCATGAATAATGTGGCAGAGTACTTCAAATAGTCATAGTTTTTTCTGGGATGCCAGTGGCTTTGATGCAGGTCATCTCAATTTACCTGGTTACCTGTATGGCATATTGGGAATCTGAAAAAAGGTTAAGGGGCATGGGAAAGTGACAAACATGAATGATGACTCCTATCCCAGACATTTGGGCAGACAGAGACAATGTAGGAAAAATCCTCTGGATAGGTTGTGAGGAATGGGGGACAAAGCAAATAAATTTGCCTTTCTAGCAAAGGAGCCATCACTGAACACAGTGGAGGCTGTGGAAGTGGCTTGTGAGAGGTAGCCTTAGGCAGGACCCATGGGGTAGTGTGTAGAGACTGGAATAATGGAAACTTGGGTGACTGTAACTATTTGGCCTGGATAATCGGCCAAGGCAAAAGTCCAAGCAACAGACTTTGCAGGAGATCATGTATATTTTACTAAGGAATAGAGCATATGATATATTCTGGCTCCCTTTCTGCTAACTGAACACAAGAACTGACCACTGCTACCTCCTACACATATGGAGAGATAGATTTTGAAGTCTGATTAGAAAGATAGATATGTTATAGGATGGTACAAAGCTCCTGAAATATTATGTGGAATGGGTGGTATCACAGCCTAACACCTTTAGGGCTGATTTTGGGTCATATTGACGATTGCAGCTAATATGAATGGCATGCTTCGCCTTGTCTAGGGCTGTCAAGGCCTCCAAACTGAGGACCCTTGGAGAAGAAAGCTCAGGATCACCCATAAGGGTTTTAAATAGACTCTACGTCTCCAGTGTTGAGGTATAACTCAGGGCATATTCACTGGATGTCACCCAAGAGCTCCTGAAAGTCATTTAGGGTGTGTAGTTGCTGACTATTGCTTTTTAACTTTTGTGGAACCACCAATATCTCCTTTTACCAAATGTCCTAGATATTTAATGTAATGGCCTTGTTGTATCTTTTGGGGAAAGGGACAATTCTTAGCTTGGTTGATGCTAGGACCTGCTGTATTTGTGAAAAAGTCCTGTTAATTAGACAAGGATCAGCATGTGCTAGCAAAATGTCATCCATGTAATGGCACACAGCAAGTGATGGGTTGCATTTAATTACAAATAGATGGTTCAGAAAACATGTATAGCAAATTGTGGGGCTGTTTTTAATATCTTGGGGAAGAATTTTCCAGCAATATCATAATGCTGGGATTTGATTATTAATAGAGGGTACAGAAAAAGCAAACAGTTCCTTGTCTACACTGTCCAAGGGGATTGTGAAAAAGCAATCCTGAAGATCAAGAACCATACAATGAAAATGTATAGGCATCATATTTGGGGAGGGGGTCCCTTGCTGAAGGGCTCCCATGACTATCATTATGGTGTTAACCATTCTCAACTCTTGGAGTAATCTCCATTTCCCTGACTTTTGGGGGATAGCAAAAATTGGTGTATTCCATGGACTATCACTGAATTCTATATGCCCGTGCTCTAACTGCTCTTGGATCAAGATGTTTACCTGTTCCAGCCTTTCTTTGCTTAAGGACCACTGATCCACCAACCTGGCTGGTCAGTTATCCATTGTATTGGGATAGGTCTGAGTGGAGGTACCTCAATGACCCCCATCAGGGGTGCTCACTAGTTAGCACAAAGTTGAATTGAGTTAAAATGTCTCAATTTCATAGGCATCTTTTTCTGTCTAGTATGACATAAAATTGTGCATGCCTTCATTTCCCCTCTGAGTTTGTGGAAGGTAGCCACTGTTGGCTGATTTTAACCTTTGACAGAAGAACCTCCTTTGCCAATTAATTGTTCCAGGACATCATTGTGGGGGCCATAAATGTTGTGGGATGACAGAAGCATCCACACCTGTGTCTAATAAGCCTTCAAAAGTTACTCCTTGTAGGATTAAATTTGTGAAAGGTTTTTCTTGAAGTCTTTCTACCTGAAAAGTACCCCTGCTACCCCAGCCTCTCTCACGGGGGGCAAGAGTTAGCCAGTGAATCTAGGCTAATGGGCAGGACAATTAATTGGCCTATGTGTTGGTCTTTTTGGATGGTGTGCCATCCAAATAACATTACCACAATCTCATCTTTATAATCAGCATCAATGACTCCAGGAATGAACTATTAGCTCCTGAAGAGCAATGCTGTTGCTACCAATGATTAGATCACAATGCCTCAGGGGGACTAAGTTATACTGTCCCATTGGCACAGCTCATAGCAGCTCACCAGGAAATATTACAGCCTCTTCGGTGGCTGCTAGGTTAATACCAGCACTGCCAGGGGGCGGGGTGGTATGGTGTGCCTTCATTCCTCCTTGGGGTGGGGCTGGAGTTTGGCATCTGAAATTTCTGGACCGAGCTGGCCTGGGATCTCTAGAGTGGTACTCATTGGCCCAGTGATCGCCCTTTCTGCATCAGGACCATAGACACAGCTTTTTGAATTCTTTAAAAGCTGTCCTACAGCTGGATGTGGTGACATGCACCTGTAATCCCAGTATCTGGGAGGCTGAGGCTGGGGATCACTTGAGTTTGTGGGTTTGAGACAACCCTGGACAACATAGCAATAAATAAACAAATAAGTAGATAAAGCTGTCCTACAATCCCTTTTAAAATGGCCTGGCTCTCCACACTTAACGCAGGTTGACTTGTGAGTCGTAAGGACTGTGGCCAGTAATTCTGCTTTTTAAGTATGTGTTCCAGTGTTCTGAGTTCTTTTGATTCATTCATCAATATTGCTCTCCTGGAAGTTTCTTGAGACTGATTTTACCTTGGAAGTAGCCCTGTCATGAGCAAGAGTGTGGATCAAGGCATTCCTGCCTTCTCTATTTTGGGTTCTTTGTTCTACAGCCCTATGAACCCGGGTGTAAAATTCTTTGTAAAGTAAAGGTTTCACTTGGCTCAGGTCCTTCAGTGCCTTTCAAGGCCCATCTCCGTCTGGGATGCGCTGCCATGTGAATAGCGCACATTGTCTGACTTGATCAAAATAGTTTTGCTCTCTAATGGCCTGTGTTGTAGGGTTGCTCCACGTGCCCATCCAATATAGCATTTCCTGAGTTATGCCAGGATTATCAATGATATTTTTCATGGCCTATTTTTGTCATAGCAGTTGTGTATACCACATCAGATATTATTGATCTGATAGGACTTACGTGAGATTTTCCAGTCCCAGGGGAAAGGAGCTGTCTGGAAAGATTTTTAGTTAGAATAAGGGTAAATGGAACATTGACACCATTGTTGGTTACTGACTCCCAAACCCAGTGAAGAGTGTTATAATCACAAAGTTCATGTTGGCAATTTAGATTTGGGTTGTCCCTTATTCCAGGGAAAGCCTCTGGAATAAATCCTTTCTTGCTACTGAGCTCCTTTCCTAATTTTAGTGTGTCTATTCCATGTAACAACTTTGAATAATGGGCAGTCAAAGAGTTTTTCTCTTCCCTGCCTCCCAATCATAAGATGGTGGTGCAGCAGGTACCATAACCTCAGACCTTCCTGTGACTCCCAGGGACTTCTTACCTTCCACTGGAAAGGTCTTGCATGGGGTCGATGTCGATATCTGATGCCAGTAGGTTTCTTTTCCACAAGTCTGCCAAATCTTTTCTATCCCTCCAGTACAGTGAAGTTCCCTGCCAACTCCCTTGTCATCAGAGTCTAACTCTTGTAAGCACTGGTGCATAACAGATCACATTGGGAAGAACAGTGTCAGCACAGGGTCACCATTATCTAGGTGGTTTCAGACTGGCTTTACCTGTGTTATCCCGGGTACCAGAGTTCACTGATGCATGCTTCCCTAGTTTAGGGTAGCAGTCCAAAGCAAATTTTAAGCTATTTTTTTGTATCTTTCCTTGAGTATTTATGTCATTTGGTCTTTAACATTTGCCCAATTGATCATCTAGCTTTCTCTCTCCTCCTTGTGACTTTCCCATGCTAACCAGTTCTGATATGCAGTTCCTGTACATCTCCTGGGTTATTTGGCTCCCTTTTGTTCACCATTGGTGGCTATAGCTATACAGTTTTAGACAGAGTCAGAGGGTTTACTAGAGGTACCACAGCCAGCTCAGGTCAGCGACAGACCCTGCTCATATAGTTTTAGAGGTTGCAAAGACCAATGCTCCCAAAGGGAGGGATACCTCAGGTCGCTTTCTGGTAGCCATTTAGATGAAGTGAGCTTGGGGGTTTCTCTAGCTCCCAGATGGGAAATGAAGAGTAGAGAGGTTTAAGGTTGGAGAGTAGGAGGCTTCACATTGTTCTATCCCCACATTGGGTGCCAGATGTTGGGAGTGAAATTGAAAGAGGAGGAACCACAAGAGGAATGAATCAGTCAGAGACTGGGTTGAAAGCAAGCATGCAGCTAACAGCAATTTTATTGTGCTTCTTAGGGGCTTATATACAATGTGAAAGTATGGGTACAATATGGTAAGCAAAAAAGGAAAAAGCAGCATCCAGTGGAATGCAACACGTGGGGGAACGAGATACCATTATCTTGCAGGAGATACCATTATTTTGTGGAAATGTCTCTTGTGGAATGTCTCTTTAGTAAAGTCAACATGAGGGGACAGAAGATATCACTAACCAGGAAGAGCTATGTGAAACTGTCCTCAATGTTCTGAAGCCAAATAAGCTAAGCAAAGTTTTCTTTGCTCACATTTTTCCTGGTTCCTCACAATATATCATAATAAAAGCTATCACATATTAAGTCTCATTTACCTGTGCATCTTGTTTAACCCAACTTTCATCAACTCTAGGATCAGGGTCTCAACTGGCCTAAAATAGAAAATATGTTAGAATATTGCATTATATAAGTGTTTTCATGCAAGAGAAGAAATGGCGCCATCTGTGGGTACATAAAGCTTTTCTCTTAGAATTCCTAACAATTCTACAAGATCTAATTTTATCACACAGCACAGTGCAAAGCCAATCTGACCCTATTGATTTAAACTTCAATAAAAAAAGAAGATAGGAATGTACAAAGCCATTTATGAGCTTGCTATTAAGAATTCAGGTTGGGTGTTTCAAAATACAGCTCAGGCAGCATATAGCCAGAATCAAGCAAGTATCAGAAATGATTAAAAAATAATTTTAAATGATATTAACTATATTCCAACTAGTGGGGCTTCAGATGTTTAGAATTAAAACATAAATAGTCTTCATAAAATATCTGAAGGAGAACCTCCAACATCATCTGATTGTACTCTGAAATATCTACAACATCATCTTCCAGGCTTGAGCTGCATTCTCCAAAAGAATAATTTTACATTTAACAGCTTCTTTTCAGTTAGAAAAAATATATACCCTAACCCATTAGCTAAATGGAAAAGACATAAAGAAAGAAATACTTGATAAGCATAAAAGTTCTCAACTCCACCTGTAAATGCACTAAAGACTAAAGATTAATGCTTTCTGTGAGTGGCTAAAGAAGAAAAAAAATGGTGTTGCTAAATGGCTGTCATGATTTAGACTTGAACCAAATGCTTTTGGAGACTAATTTGTTCATTGTGTGTCCTGTAGCAGAATAATGGGAACAAAGTTAAGAAGAACACAGAATGAGGCAAATAATATTAACCTCTTACACACATGGACTTACACAGATGTGGGACCATACACACATTAAAAGTGACAGAGCACATGGTTTCTTATCAGTGAAATAATTTATTTTATTTTGTATTATTTTAATTTGTGAAACTTACAATTCTATTTGTGAATGATTTTGTATTTTCTAGACACACCAGGGGGCAAACAGTGATGTCCAACTAAATTAGAGAGATTGCTGCTGAGTCTTTTACTCCTTTGACAGTTTTTTTTTCCTCTAACATTTGTGCTGAGATAAATTATTTTTGTTTTCAGAAGGAATACAGGATAAGGGTAAATGCCTGTGATATATAATACATTGTACAGTTATAAGATTGAGGCCTGATAATTTTCACTTCCAAAAAAATAGTATTACTAAAAGGGGGAGCCTTCATTTTCCAAATCAAACAATAAAAAGAATTTATAGAGAGATTTTTTCAGATTAAATTTGATGGTTTATGTACAAAATTCAAATGTATCCATTATCCCTATTATTGATAACTAGAAAATTATTGACTCTGTAGTGGAGGAAATTGGCAAAGAACCCCAAAACCAAGTGACTGAAGCTAACATAAATAGGAAAAATTGATAACAGGTATCTGATTAAACATCAAAGCAGTTACTCCTGTGTTATTGTTGGCAAATATGAGTAAATCTTAGTCAAACTCTAAGCATGAAAGAATATCAATATTATACACATTTTGATGCACATATTATAACCCACATTCTATACTATGTAATAACACATTTAAATATTAAGTCTTTAGCAGTCTACCTAGCATCCCTCTTCTAATTTCTCTTTTTCAGAGTTTTCTAAGGTATTCTAGGCCATTAATGCCATCCTGCTTAAGTTTCTACTCCATATACTTACTGTTGTAATGAACTGACATTGTATCCTGGGAAACCTGAAAACTGTATTTTCCCCCTTTTCATTCTTACTGAGCACCCACCACATCCAAATAAAATCCTCAGATACCAACATCTATCAAATATTCTATCACAAAGGGAACATTTTCAGTAAGTGAAGATCATTGATTTGCAGTGAGAAGTCTTCATGCCATGTAATTCTGGAATGAGAGGAGGATTGACAGCCCTGGGACATAAAGAAAAAATATTCTTAAGAGCTGACTTTGGTTTTCCCCAAAAGAGACAGGGAGAGGAGAAAAAAAAAGTGGTTGACAAAACTAAGAGGGTAAAGAGGTCCTGCACTGGTTATAGGGATGGGGATGAGCCCCATGCCAGAGAACTGGGGCTGTGTTGTGATTTGGAGCCAGACATATATGAAAAGGAAGAGGGTGGTATCCTCATAAGCAAAGGATATTGGCGGTTTTCTCAGCTATGTATTTTTTTTAATTGAAAATATTATGGCAAGTAGTAAGATAAAATATACAAGTTACAAAGAAAAGAAGCATAGATAAGATGATTGATTATGGAGGGAAAGGATGGAGAGGGATGATTGTTTGGGGAGCTGTGGATGGGGGGTTGGGAATGAAGGAAAATAAGAGACAGCATAAATGCCCAGTGGTTCACAACAAGCAAAAAAAGCAGTATGGCTTGAAAGCAATTAATCATTCCAGTTAAATAAGCACTTTTTCACAACGAAATTATAAATTTAGTATAAATGAAGGTCATATTATTTTGTCAGTGTTTGGGAAATGACTTTAGAAAATGGAATGAACATTCTAACTGGTGAAATCATCATTCTAAACAAGAGTGGATGGAGCCTTAACTCTTTTTTTTTTTTTTAATTTTGTTCTTTAGGTTACAACCTCTCTGTTATTTTTACCCCCCTCCCTTCTCCCTCTGGTGCCCCTTCCATTTTCTCAAACCCCACTCTTTGTTGTTTATTAGCTGTGCTGAGTCCATTAGTCTCTTTCCTATGTTAGTGTCTTTTCTCTGGGTGAGGGACTGCATTGTTGGGTCCAGGCGAACCTTGCTGTTAGATTTTCAGTCTTAAGTTTGTGTTGGCTGGCCAGGTTATATTTGTTTGTGATCTGTCCATGTTTTCTTGCTGCAGGCCATCCTCTCCAATCCAATCCCATCTCCATTGCTTTGCTGCTTTTCCTTATGTTTCTGGTATCCGGCTTAGGGGCTCTTGCCCCCAGCCAGTGTTGGTCAAGAAGGCTTCTGCGAATGGCCTTTGAAGATCATCTCCTCTGCTTCAGTTTGCAGTTTTGATGTGGGGCCCATTATCCCCTCTTTGCTCATCCTATCCTCTCCCATAATGAGGGGAGGGTGTGTTGCTCTCCTTGAATATATCTCCAAAATGAAGACCCGGGTCTTGGCCCTGCGAGCGTAGAAGTGCGCATGGTGACATCGTGTCTCTATGGTTGTTTTTCTGGTCTTACATGCACTGGTCACTTGGTTGTCCATCTGCTGTGTCCAGCTCAGGTCTGTGGGCTGGACTTTTGCCTGGTCCCTCACCCCCCCGCCCCTGCTTGCCAGCACGGGGGTGGGCAGACTGAAGCGCTGCTCACCCTTCCATGCCCCCCGGCTTCCGGGGGCTGGGGGCTACATGGCACTGCCCCTGCGGGCTGTAAGTGGCTGCCCATCAGCAGCCACTTACTGGGGGGTGGGGCCTGTGGAGCCTTAACTCTTAAGAAGGTCACCACAACAATTCTTCTTAATGTCTTCATTGCTAATTTACATTGAAAATGAAAATCCATTCAGCCTAAGGATGGATGGTACTTCACTGTGAAATGGTGTCAGGACCAGGAAAATGGTAGAACAGTAGTATCTAGAGAGGTTAGAAACAACACAACTTAAGGAGATAGGTCAGGAAAGCAACCTGAAATACTGTTTAAAAAAATTAAGTAAAATAAATGAAAGAATGAAGAGTGGAAATCAGTGGCAACTATCCAAAAGGGAAAGAGTGACAGATGTTGATGTGGGCTACTTGGCCATAACCCAGCCTCAGGGCAGAAACAGACCCTGTTTAGTTAGAACACAGGGTAAGAAGCAAGAAGCTATTAACAAAAGACTGGGGTCCATTTACTTGTCCTGCTTTTAAAGAAATCAGGGTAGCCCACCCCTTCTTTTCCCATCCTGCAGTTATCTCTTCTGATTTTGTAGGAAGATTCATCTCCTTGGTTGTCATGTTAGTTTCTAGTACAGACCTGTGATCTTGCTTCTTGATGATATAAAAGATGAGCAAGTGACAGTAAAAGGGACTAGGCAGGTATGGGGCAAGTGTGGGTAAGACTGTTCAGAACTGAGCCTTTTGTTAAGCTAATTCCCACTTCACAGCACTGTCATAGTATGTCAGGACCCAGAGGGACTGCATGATAATTTGATCTTTCTCAGCATCAGAAACCTCTGGAAAATCCTTTGAAAATGGTCAGCAGTGTCCACAAGGCACAGATTAAAGATCATTCTGATCACAACAGACCTTTGGTGAAGTTGAGATCTTACCTGAAAAGAAGGGAAAGAAAATATTAAAGGAAGGAAAACATTAGAGTAAGCTGAGGGAAGGGGATTTGCAGTAAATTAGGGGAATAAAAGGTTAAGGAATCAGAACTTTCTGACAGTGAGAACATCTGTTTGTGTAATATATTGGCCAATTGTTAAGAGGAATAAAATATTGACTATCTGGGAAACTGAAAGCAGACCAAGAAAATGTCAGGGTAAAGCCCCACAGGGAGGACCTGTGCCAGTTGCAGGGAAGTGTGCGAATCCTTTACCCCTCCTGAGAGCCTCACTCAAGTTTTCCAAGTTCTGAGCTCCAGAGGTAAAGGCAGAAGTCCTGGGATGTGTGGAGGCATGTACTATTGAATTACCAGATCCAAAGAAACCAGTGCATAAGCCCATGACCTAGTCTAGGGTCTTATTCTCTGTAGCCTTGACTATCTCAGTAATAATCACTTAAGCATCTAATGACATTTTCTTGGTAGGTATGAGAAGAAAATACCCACGTTAAGTGAGTCTTAATCTCCCAAATGAGACAGATCCTTGATCCTGTGTATTCAGAGCCATTGAGATATCACATAAAAGGGTTAGCCCAATGACCCTGATGTCAGACAATTTTGCTTAATTCAATTGAACCATAAAATCTATCTGTTAAGGGAGGTACCGTATTCCCAGCCCTCACTTAGGTGAGGAACTGAGTGACCTGGTGAAGCTATGTAACACTGAAAGGTGGGCTCAAGAGAGACACATGTGGATAAGGGAAGCATGCTTGCTTCTCAGCTTTGGACTTGTACCAAGGGACTTGGGAGGACTTGGAGGAAAGATGTGGAGGTAAGACATGTAGAGACATTTGAAAAAAAAACCATATAGGTGAGAGACAGGTAGAGAGGTTGACAGTGACAACCATTACCTTGATTTGTTTTCTGATTTTGTTCCTGTCGTCCCAGAGTGGTTCCTACTTCTTCCACCCAGACCCAGTCCCTCCTTCCTGTGACTTCCCATCAAAGGATACCTTAAATTGTGTAATGCTTTTGGATCTCAATAGTCTGTTTTGGGTCATTCTGTTTGGATGGACACATTTGACCAAGGGTTGGGTAATGGGGAATTTTATTGGGAAGCTATGATCATTTATTCCCTTTTCTCACAGTGCACATTAATTCTGTTAAATGTTTTTACTATAAGGTATGCTTTATCTGGGCACACACAGATGGCTGGAACCCTTTAGAAAATCCAAGTTTGGAGGCCTAGGTTGACCCTGGGACTGTACCTAGACATAGACATCATAAACATGACCGTGTAGGAGTACTTCTTTAAAAAATAAAATAATAAAGGAAACATGAAAGTTACCTTCTGAAAAAAAACTGCATATTTTTTATAGCTTTCCTTGACAAATGTCAAGTTTCCCCATTATGCTACATTTTGGGTATCAGCAGCCTCATACAACATACCATTTTGCTCCACCAAAGACCTCAAACCTCTCAAGGTAAAATCTAGCTAGTTGTCTACACTGAATGGTCAAAGAAACCAGACCATCTGAGACTCCAAAAGATATGAGTATCCCAAGTTTGTAAGTGGGGCCCATAATGGGAACATGCAAACAAAAGAACTAAGAGACAGGGTCTATGGGGTTGGGGAGTGATGGAGACACCCTTGGAGACAAAATAGGGAGGTGGTGGGAGGAGATGAGCAGGAATGAAGGGGGAAGTGGAGGGACTTTAAAGATGGAGGAGCCAGAAGTGAATGAACCTTCTATGAGAAAATGAGATCTGTGCTAAAACTACCACTCAAACTTGTGGCATTTATCTTTGTGCAGATCCTTTGAAGGTATTGCACAGAATTCTCACTTGGAATTCTAAATAGTGTTCAGGGCAGTTATATCGTGAGTACCCTTTCTTCAGAGGCTACAAGATTAAGGGTGTGGCCACTTTATAAGTTCTCTGTCTATTATGAGGGGGAGATCTGTGTGTGATCTGTGATAGTGGACTGCAGGCCAAACAAACCAGGTCAGACAGGGAGATGGTTCCCAAAGACACTAATACTGGGAACAGCATTTGAGTTAGCCAAGCAGAAAAGAGGTATCATCCATGATAGATACTCATTCACTATTTGTTCATTAATTTTTGGTTCATTTTGATTTGTGATGATTACCTGGAATATGTTTCAAAGAATGGTATTTTTTTTGTCAATGTTTTTATTATAGTCAACTAAAAAGATAAATCTATCCATCTTAGTATCTAGGTATATAGCCGCCCCATACCTTCTCTTACCTATAGTTAAAGTGGGTGATACACACACAATTTTTCTTCATCTACTTATAATGTAGCAAGAAGTTTCAGAAAAACTTCTTTTGAAAGCTTTCAAAAAGGTGACATTTTGCTAGCTTGAAATATGTGAGCATATTTTAGCATAAAATATATCTGACAGTTATTAACATAATTGGATTGCTACACCTGCAACAACTTAATCTTTTATTAAATTTGCAAAAACATCCTGGGTTTATTCCAGTGCTGTCATTGAGAGCAATAAAATACATCATTACATCAATATGGTCTCATGATGGATTACTCAGAAGATAGTATTAACCAAAAATAATAAACCCAGAAGTCTCATTGTGCAAAGACTAATAAATTATTGTTTAAAACACAGATGCTGAATTAACATAACAGGGAAGAAAAGACAGCAAAATATAGTGTAAGACAAAGTGTTTCAGGAAGATAAAAGCACAAAGGGAAAGTAAATATTTGTACTACTGAGAAAGTGACAGTCATGATGGTCTTTCTCTTGTTTATTTTGCAAGAATAGCAAAGTGGGCTTGCAACAATGGGAGGACAACAACAACAAAACCCTTTCATAAATTGCCTAGTTGTGTTTCAGAGTGCAGGTCCAGAAGATTATTACCTGCCCTTGATGTGACTACACATTTGCTGTAACCATGGAAGACAAAATTACCAGGCCTGACTCATGTTTTGAAGACAACATTCAGAAGCAAAGTTGCTCAGAGTGGTACCGTTCTGGACTCAAACTCAAGTTACACCACAACTCAGCAGAAAGCAATCAATGCCTGTAAGCTTCAGCCTATGATGCGGCTGGGGTTAGGGATCGCGGTTCGAGTCCTGCCTCACCTGGGGTCCGTAGTGAGACCTCGTTCCAAAAAAATAGCTGGGCGTGGTGGTGCGTGCCTGTAATCCCAGCTACCTGGGAAGCTGAGGCTGGGGATTTCTTGAGTCTGTGGTACCCCGGGCAATGAGAGCCTGGGGTTCCATGGGCAAAAATAGCGAGACTTGGTCTCAAAAGAAAGAAAGAGAGAGAGAGAGAGAGAGAGAGAGAGAGAGAGAGAGAGAGAGCAATTAGACTCTACCAACTTACATTTTATGTATTGGTTCTTCAACCCCATAAATAATGCCCAAAGCACCATCCTGGAGAAGACTGATTTGATAGCCTTTTCTCAAATCTCTTGCCAGGTGACCTCACATCAAGTTAGTTTTTTCCTCAAAAGCTGGTGGTATGGTTTTAGACTTCTGTGTCATTAGGTAGAGGGTCCACATTCAACATTATTGATTTGTTAAGAGTCTGGTGATCTGAACCCACCAAGAACTTTTACTTCTAAACAGAAAGCAAACCAATTTTAAAAATGAAAAAAGGATTGGAATGAACCCTTTTCCAACACACACATAAAAATGGTCAACATGCAGGTGAAAACTTTCAACAACACCAGTTATGGAAACACAGATTAAAGGTATAATCACACAATTCCCTTCATACACATTACAATGCTTATAAATAACAAATATTGGTAAGTATGCTTGTAGGGATGTAACATGATACAGTCTATGCTTAAAATAGTTTGATGGCATTTCCCAAAAAAGTTAAAAATAACATTACCATATGCATCAATATTTCCACTCCTAGATGTATCCCAAAAGAACTGAAAACTGGTATACAAGCTAAATTTATAAACAAATATTTATAGCAGCACTGTTCATAATAGCCAGTGGTAGAATAAACATGCAAATGTCCATTAGTGGGTAAATAGATAAACAAAATGTGGTAGGTCCACATTTTACACATTATTGTGCAGTAAATTGGTACAGCTGTAATGGAAAACAGTATGGCAATTCCCTTAAAAACTGAACATAAAATTAACATTTTGATATCAGATGCAAAAAACCTCCACTAAATTTCTCAAGCTTTCAAACCAGAGGGGGAAAAAAACCTTTATTTTTTAAATCTGCTGCTTGCTTGCCCTCAGGCTCTTTCCCACCTGCAGCCCTCCTTGTGATAGGAGTGATGTGGTGAGTAAAAAGGGGGTCTGCCCCCACCTTTTTAATGCAGCAGAATTAGTTTTGTGCCATTTCAACCTGGTGGTTGGAGACTCTAAGAAGGAAAGGAAGTTTCCCGAGAAAAGGACAGAGAGAGGGGATTTAGGAAGGAGTGAGGCCGCAGAGGAGGCAGAAAATGGCAGAGCAGCTAGGAGGCTGGGAGCCCCTGAAGTTCTACTGCCATGTGCGGCAGCTGGGTAGGGAAGAAAGTCACATTGTTGACTTCCATCTCCAGTTGCCATACTTGGCAGCTGTGACCCATGTAAGCTGACTTGGAAACTTGGTACTTTGGAAATTTGCTTTAATTAAAAAAAAAAGCTTGGGATTGGAATGTTGCCATTTTCAATGAGAGATATCTAAAATATTTACTGTTGCTGTTTTGAGTGAGTTTTGGTGGTTGGGACCACTTCAGGGTTGAAATAGGAAGAAAGCTGGAACTGTGCCTTTTGCTGACTTGAAGGTGGAACAAATGCCATCTTTTGGACGCATTTGTTCCACCTTCAAATCAGCAAAAGGCACAGTGTGGCTGAAGGACCCACAAGCAGCTTTTTAGACTTAGAGACTCAACGTGTGGTAATATAACCAAAGCGGTAGGTCCCTTCTACCTTCAGTGACTCTTGTAAATACTTTTAAAGTGAATGAATTTTGTTTTTGCCTCTTTTTAAGGTAGTTTGGTCTTGCTACTGCATGAATGGGATAGAGGTGATAGGTTGTGCTACACCCCCCCCCCCCATTGTCTCCTGTTTTAAGATTGCAGATTTCAAGGACAGATGCTAAAATGTGAGAATGACTTTAGTTGGAATTTCCTTTCAGGGGGAGAAAGAAGTGAAATGGTCAAGGTGAAACAGATTTCCTGGAAGGTGGGAAATCAGGATATATAAAGGGTGTGCAAACAAAGAGAAGGATTCCAATATGGAGATCGGATAGAGAGAGAGGTTCAATGGAGGAGAGATGGGAATCGGCCATCTTGTAAAGATGTGAGCCATGTGAGCTTGGCCATGTGGCCACCGGTCCTGCAACCCTTGACTGACCCAGGCTGGCAGCATGTGTGCTAGATACAGTTAAGAAGTTTGCAGATTAGAACTCCGTGTTGGAGTTTGTTTTGCTGAGTTTGATTTGTGTCTGAAAGAGGCTGTACAAGACAGGCCTGAAAAGAAAGTGAACTTGGCTGGGTCCGGTACCATGAAATTTCTGCTACCTGAAGGTGATAAGGGGAACACAGCGTGGAAGACAAGGAGGAGCAAGCCAAAGGAGCAGCCAAAGGAACATGCCTTTAAGCGTCTGGAGATGGACACTGACTGGACATTGGTGAGATGATCAGGACTGAGAGACTGAGGATATTTGGGGCAATCTGGGAAAGGACTTTGGACAATGCTGAGAAAGGTTTTGGACAATGTTGAAGTAATCTGAGTCTTATATGTTTCTTGTGTAGTTATTAGGATAATTAGAAATCACTTTGTTAGAAATAAATTAGTCTGCACTGATAGTCTTGTGTTGGTTTGATAATTTGGTAAAAAAGGCTGGGGATAGTGGAAAGGACCCACGAGTGGAGAGTTTAAACTGTGTTTTAAAGTTTTTCTTTTTAGGTCTGAAAGAGGGAAAGAAAGCAGAGAGAAGCTGGTAGCTGATGTTTGCATATCAATGGTAAAGGTGATCAGTGAAAATGTTAATGAAGAGTGTGTAACCTGCTTCATAGAGAGAAGCAGGCAGATAGGTATGGCTACTTCAAGGTAAGGATAAATTGCTAATGGACTGCTTGTAGCCTGCTCTAGAGAGAGAAGCAGGCCTGTATGAGTTTTAAGTCAAAAAGTCTTCATTATACCCTGTTTAAAGGGCCAGCTGCTCCTGCTTGTAAGTACCCTGTTTTGTTTGTTACCCGATTTCACTTGCAGTTCCTAAACCAGACCACATTCTTAAAAGTGACCAACCTAAAATTTCTTCATGACAAAGCAAGTAAGTAGACAAGCAGAGTCCCCAAGACTAGGATGGGGGTTGGCAGGGGGAAGGGAACCCCAGTTACATCAACACACAGTCCAATTGATAGGGTGTGCCCCCCACCCCCCATTGTCTCCTGTTTAAGATTGCAGATTTCAAGGACAGGTAATGTTAAAATGGGGGAATGACCTTAGCTGGAATTTCCCTTCAGGGGGATGCAGGGGGAAGAAAGAGGTGAAATAGTCAAGGTGAAACAGATTTCCTGGAAGGCGGGAAATCAGGGTATATAAAGGGTGTGCAAACA
>PVHY01022573.1:0-22211 GCA_004024945.1 Uropsilus gracilis
ACAGGCGCGCGCCACCACGCCCAGCTATTTTTTGGAACTAGGTCTCATTGCGGGCCCCAGGCGGGACTCGAACCGCGATCCCTAGCCCCGGCCGCTTCATAGGCTGAAGCTTACAGGCACGAGCCATCGTGCCCGGCCAAAAATCATCTTTTTATTCAAATCATGTCCAAGGTGATGGAACCGTTCTCTCTATCCTACTAGCACTTGGTTTGCAGCGGAGATGGGCAGAGGGAAGCATGGGGAAGTACTGCTGAAAGTGGCAAGGACGACTGCTGTTCACTCTTGAGAGCTGAAATCCCACATCACAGATAACTGCGAGAGCTCAGCAGAGGCAAGCACTCAGGGACAGGAGCAGTAAGAGGAACACCGCTAAATATGTCACAGCTAAGTTCAGGCCTTCCACAGCTCAAGTTCTGTGAGTTTTACCCAGTAAGGGTTTTGATTAGGCAGGAGACTCCTCAACACACAGGGAGCATCCTTTCATAGGGGTGAGCAACCACTCGAAGGAGCTGAAGAAGCAGACATGCAGCTTGGATGTGAACACGCAAACAATCCTACCCATATGCAGTTAGTCAGAGTTGGGAAGAAAACATTTCCTTTAGGAAGGGGCCCCCAGGTGTGGGGCTAGTGACTTGAGGTAGTGGCTCAGAATAGGCCCATGCAAAAAGGCATTAGAAATTGTTCCCTTGAGCAGTAAGAGGAAATAAGAATAACTATCTCAGAGTAATAAGAATTTCCAGTATGAAGTTCAGATGACAAGTTGATAACCCTGGAGATTGCGTTCATACCCCTTCCATGGTTCACAATCCTAGCATGCCTTAGTAGCTATCTGTTGGGAAGAACTGTGTATAGGTTACCCTCATATTTTAAACACTTGAATTGCATTTTTATGATGACAATAACACACCATCTAAAACATTCATGAAATGGTGATAATGAACTTGTCAGACTAGAGAGCCATTTCTTTTTTTAAACTCTACTTGCACCTCCCAGTTTGTTGCCTGAGCACAAATTATGCTGATCTCCAGCTCTAACACGTTTAGTGCATTATCAGATTCAATACATTACTACTGCTGTGCGTGAAAGACAGGATTATTTGCCTTCCAGATGAACAAGTGATGCTGTGCACTGAAATAAAATGATACCGTACAATAAAAGCAAAAGATAACTTGGAACTGAAACAAACAGCAAGATGACATCGTGCTCTCTGAATAAAAAAGAATACTCAGAACAGTTCCTTAAGAACTGGCACAGGGACTGTTTCTCTTCTTCCATCTGCTCTGTTCATTTTTAGGCGCAATCTGACAAGAGGGGAATGGCCAGAGGGAAGGCAGCAGAAGGCAGATGACCCGCAGTTCCAGACAAGTTGCCGAGAGTGGAAAGAGGCACCCCCGGAAGCCATGCTCTTCAGACCGCACAGGTGCCACTGTGGGATTCTCCTGGGTGGGTTTCCAGGTCCCGTAACGATGACATGTAAATACCATCCTGGTTGTTGTATCCTCATTTTTAAGTTCTCTATCTACTGTATGAAAGGAAAACAAACACGAAACACCACCGAATCTATGACTACCAGATTTTTCATGGTCTAGTTTTCCTAGGTTCTGTTATTAATGCAGCAACTTAGAAGCAATCTGCCGTCTAAGAAGTGTAAACATGAAAGTTAATGTAACCTTTACTTTGGGAAGAGAAAAGATGGCTTAGGGACTAGAAATAAGGCCTGATTACAACACCTATAAACTGAGAAAAACCACAACAAACTTCCATTATACGTATTTAGAGATTATCACAGTTTAGATGTGATGCTGCTTCCTTACACAGCTAAAGAAATAAACCAGCATATCCTTCAACTGATTCCGGTCCTACCTGGGCTGCTCAAGACCACACTACTTCCTTCCTGTGCATGGCGCCCAAACAGAAGCACCACCATGCCTGCAGAGCACAGCTGGCAGAACCCACTGGCCTTAGTCTCCAAGGAAAACTTAACCCACAGCTGGAATAGGAATGCAGTTTAACACCTGAAACCATGAATCACTAGCTTACTCGGTAACTCCTCCCCGTTTTGGCAGGCACGATCCTTTAAAAGGAAGAAGACAGAGAAATTGGGAGAGGAGGGTTGGAGAGAGGAAGAGAGAAGGAATAAAGAAATATATTGAACTGTATGTTGAACTATAGGAAGGGAGCACTCTCAAAAGTCCTCACCATGAATACACTGCTTGGAGGCTTGAATACTCAGCACTGGAAGGGTCTGGCTTAGCAGTGAATTATTGTTTTGCAACCAGTCCCATCTGGATGGGATTCTTTATGGGTTCTAGCAGCTAAAAAAGAATGTTGGAGCCCTTGGTCGATTTTACAGGTTCAGTGCTCTCGGAACCAGGTACAAAGGCCCGCTAGGCAGGCAGGCTAAGCGGCAGGGGCAGGGGGCTGGGAGGCAGATGAGCCCCCTCTCCCAAGAATATTCAACCTCTTTCTTCCTCCTCCCCCAAGGTGATGTCGCCCTTTTACCCCCGCTTCCCTCCCTGGCCCAGGTGATCACACTTACGCATGTGCGCAACTCTTAGTTCAGGTGTCTACAGTCATGGGGAGGGCGCAATACCACAGTCACTGGTCATAGAGGCTGACTGGAAAAAAGCCTGACCAACTCATTCTCCCTACAATTATAAATGCACCAAAAAGTGGTTCCTTTTTCCAAAAGGCTGTGTTGGCATATGAGGTTATCAGTACATAACATAAAATTAGATCCCTACCCCAGACTCTAGAGAGACTATATCCAAATTTGAAAAGCAAAATTTAAACCTTTCAGAAGGAGTGTTGGGAAATAGGGACAGATTTTCTGAAACATCATGGAAAAGCCCTCACCAACAGCAAGTGTGCCGACGCTGGCTACCGACAGAGCTTGGCAGGGAGAGCAGGTTCCGGTGTAACTGCTCAGGCCCAGAGAGAGGGCTCTGCTAACTTACATATAAGCACATGGCCTTGATCAAGTCACTTGACCTCTGTGTTCTTTCACTAACTGCAAAGTGGGGATAATACTAATGTCCACTCCAGAAGACTGTGATGAGGATGAAATGAGTCAATAAACATGAAGGCACTCAAAACGATACCAGGCACAGAGTAAGCTGTTTGTACTGGCTATTAATTTTGAACCATTAAAGTGGTTTTATAAAAATTCAAATATTAGACGATTTTAAAATATACTTTCTTTTCTAGATCTATCACATTTTGGGCATAAATCGGATACAGAGAAAGTCTGAGCCAAAGGACTAATGTAATTAAACAGTGCAATAAAATAACTTTATGAGTGTCACTCTTCTTGACAGTTGGTCTTGTGGCTCACACCTGGCAGCTAATCTCCCAAGCCAGACAATACCCTATAAAACAGACACTGTGATGTCTCATTTACAACTGAACTGATGGTAGGTGCAAATGACAATACTTACAGCACTATCACCTGCTCACCCCTGACTATAGCCTGAAGGGCTTTTGTGTCCTATCACACCCACCAGCCTAACAACTCCCAGCTTCTCATGGCTGAGATTAGAATGTATGTACAGAAAAAAAGCTAGGACTAAAAATGTGTCCTAGCTATATAATACCCAAAAATGTATTTTTGGGTACTTACTTATTCTAAGCCTGGCAGTGCACTACAAAGCTAGGAATATGGTGAGAAGCTACAATTCATACCCAGCTGTTGCTGTGACTAGCAGATCCCACTGCCTTGTTTGCACTGTCTCTAATTATTAAGAATTCATTTCCCAGACTTAAATTATTTCTTAACTCATCTGAATTAACTGATCAGAAAATAGTCCAAAGAAAGTTTAAATGACCACGCTGAAAATGCCAGGTTAATTAGGGGCAGAGTGGAGCCATCCAGGGCAGAGTATTGGATTAAGCTTCATAGTGGCTAACAAAGTTCACTTGCCAAAATATTTCATCCTCTAAGCGGACGAAAGTGTCAGGACACAGACAGAGAAGAGAGCTCTGACATGTGCAAAAGGGCCTGATTCAAAAGTGGCCTTAGTGTCCTGTGAGTTGTATGTCCCTGGGCCACCCCTGAGACCACGCTTCCTCTGTACTCAGGGGTCATGATCATCTCTCATGCGACAACTTGCAGACATATCAAATGCATGACTGTGTGAGATCAGATGGTGCCTGCTGAACGTGACAAAACATCTAGGAAGTTGTCTTTTCCAATTCTTTACTTGATTCATTATTCAAAACCCAAGCACGTAGTTGTAACTAGGAAAGACGCACCAACCCCTGCCTTGACAACACTACCCGTCAAAACCAACAGCACGGACTTGTTCACTCAGCGTGACGTGCCATCTGATCATTCTTCATAAGGACACTGTCTCTCTTTCAGGAAATTTTGTATTCTACACACTAATAATCTACATTATTTCTGAAGCAAGTATAGAAAGGGTGTGGCGCGTGGGGCCCTTTTCAGAACTCATCTAGAGATGAAGAGAAGCCTGAGGGCTCTTGTTCCTCTGTGAAAGCAGCTCCTTCGCAAGGACAGGCTCACAGAGCAGCTGGTAGTGGCCTGTGCAGGTCCACCCTGCGGCCTCTGCAGACCCCGCTCTGCTGTGCTGCAAGAAATGTTCTCTTGCAGATACAGTAGCCACAGTTTAGAAACAAAACTGGAGTTTGAGGTTCAGTTCCAGCATCTGTGGTGGGGGCAATAAAGTTGAGTATTTGGTTTTGGGAGATAAAATCCAAAACCTAGTACAAACCCCTGGTGACCCTGAGAACCAGAATCTATCTCCTGCCTAGTCGATGACAAACATGAAAATGCTCTGATTGGTCTTAGAAGCTTTTCTTTTCCTGCCAGGCAGACTGAGCTGAGGAAGTAAGACAGAGGGAAGAGTCACGCTCTAGGAGTTTCTCAGCTCGTGGTAAGAATGTTGTGTCATCCTCACCTCCAGGCGTGCTTTTTGCAACTCCCCCGCAGCTCTCACTCCCAACCAAGGAACCCACAGTCTACTCGCACTTTGTTTAGAGAGCACATCATGAGAGTTTTAATCACTGTCATGAGAACAAGTTCCACCCATTTCTGCGTCTCACTGGCAACAGCAGGCCCTCCACCGCTCCCCATGAACATAATGGGACAAGGCCCTTGTGTGACTTCTGGATGATACTAATTTGCTGGGCTTGGGATGGGGGAGAAAGTGTTTCTTTAAGAGATTATGAATACAGCAAAGGTAGAGAGTGTATGATGAAAAGGACTAGCTCGGGAGATCTGCAAGTGAAAGGAAGAACAGTTTTGCTATGTAGCTAGGCTTCTGCAGGGTGAAAGCGTAGCTCGGCTTAAGGAAAACTGGAGCAGACAGACAGGGAAGGATATCGCAGAGCTGAACTGAGGCAACGGGCTATAGGAGAGATGGACACTTCTACTACTTCCAGTGTTTTGCAATTAATCTGTTTTTCTGATGTAAAGCACAAAGGGAAAGGTGGAATCCCCACTCTCATGGAACATACAACCAAACCGGTGAGACAAGGAAATGATGAACAGATAAGACGGGCCCAACTATGTACTGCTGTAACAGATATGGGCCGATATACTTCTTGTACACAGGAAGGAACCATCTAGTCAGAAGTAGGGAGAGGAAACAAAGAAAGCTTCTTGGAAGAGATAAGGGATGAAGTGAACCTCGAAGGAAGAAGTTTTTTATTAAAAGCACTAAGGAGGGCTTTGCAGGCTGACAGCGCAGAACCAGCAGAGGCCCAAATGAGCCAACACAGTCAGCCAGGAACGGAGCGTATGGGGGCAGGAGGAGCTGGGGTGGGAGCTGTGCTCCCGAGGCAGGTCCCCGCCCTGTTTGGGACTTTATTCCAAGAGTATCAATGGAAATTCCCAGTGGACAGAGGAGTGTGATCTTGGGTTCCCGTCTTCAGACAGGATATTCCACTCTTTGGAAGAGCACCACGAGCCATCAGCTACACAACCAAACCAAACCTAAGGAAAGGCATGATCTCTGCTGTAGCCAATCCAAACTAAGTCCTGTCTAGTTTACTTTCAAATTTCTAAGAACTCTTCCATCTATTTCTAACCACCTCTACTATGAGCTTCGGAAAAAATCTTATCTTTCTCCTGTATCACTTACCAGGACAACATGTAGTCTCAGGAGCTCAGTAAAGTTAGAGAATTAAAAAAAAAAGTCCATAGTCACCCAATGCTTAAATTCTCTTAGTAACTGCTCACCATTTGAAAGCAAGGAAGACAATGCTGAACATGGTGTATGGAATCAGTCCTACATGATCAGTCCCAGATCACTCCAAGGTGCAGTCTGCCAGACATCTCCCCGCGCGCCAGCCTTTTTCAAACCCTGCTGCTCACCTTGCTGCTTCTCACTGTAGCACCTCTGCGCACACAGTACTAGTTCCTTTGCTGTCTTCAACGCTCAGTCAGGGAAAACAAAGTGGGCAAAAGTGGCAGAGCCCATAAAACCAGTAACCAAAATAAAGTGAACTGTGGAAAGTGTTACCACCCCCCCCCCCAAAAAAAAACAGCAAAATGGAATAATATAAGGGAGGGAAGCCTACTTTTATTTAGAATTCACAGCATTCTATCAACATTTGGATAGAATATTTGGATAGAATAGGGCATTTGGATAGTCCTCAAAAACTGAAAAGGGAACTGTTACTTTAACCAGACCATAGAAGAGGGACAGTATTATAACTCTAGATTTCATGTATCAAAAGAATTTGGAATTGTCATAATTGACAGACAGACAGACAGAGAGAGAGAGAGAGAGAGGGAGAGAGAGAGAGGGAGAGAGGATTTGTCTCATCAGTGCTTCTTAGAATTTAGTTGGTTAAAGGATGAGGCTGTGAACCTAAAAGGTTTACAGGAGTAGAAGGAGGCTGTGAAAGGAAAAGATGAATAAACCAGAGGGGGCCACCTGCGAGTAACTCAATGGAGTCCATGAAGAGCTGTAGTTACAAGGCTTATATAACCAATGAGTCAGCAAAAAGTCAGGTGTCAATGGCGCTCTTCTGGGCCCACTCTAAGTAGCAAGGAAACTTGGCTCTCTCCACCCGTGAGGAGAGGGGCCCAAGAACGAGATCTGAGGTAGGCTATAACAAGCAGTCACTCCACCACTTAGCAATGCTGGTCCAAGTGAGGGCGAGGCAAAATAAACCATGTTTAGGAAAACATGAAAAACAGGACCCAACTTAAAACAGATAAGAGCAAGGCGCTTCTGGTAGGATTTTGTAGAGCTAATGTAACACATTCAACTGTAATGAAACTTACTAAAGATTCTAAAATCAAGATTCCAAAAACTACTGAAAGTAGAACTTAGATTGTAAATAGAAAATGTTTTTCATTCTTCTTGGGGTTCAAAAAATATTTTAGGACAACTTTCCTCTAATAAAGGTTAATACGTATTAACAGCAGCATGAAAAGACCTCATGATGACAGAATTGAATCTGGCAAAGAAAAAAGCACAATCGAGACCATGAAAGGGATTCACTCACAGTACAAGCAAAGAGACACAGCACTAACCACTCTTGGTACTGAACAGCAATGACAATGAACCCAAGACAAACACCCACCAACGCACAGCTATGAAAATAGCAGACTCCTCATCCTGCCTTCCTCCACCTCCATGCTTGGCCTATTACTGTTCCGGAGGCAAAAGAAGAGAAAAGATATCTAATTGTAAGTCAGCAATTTTGTTCTGAAAATTCCTGGCTTCTGCCTGGTCATGGACAGCTGAGAAAACTTGATGATTTTCTCTGAAGGTCAAAAGTGAATGACCAGAAATGATGTTTTTCTTTCTGGCTCTCTTGGTCATCCCTTTCCATCAAATATGATTCTGCAAAATGTTTCAGCTATTGAAAAGAGGCAACTCTGTACCTGATACAGAAAGAGACTAAATAAATAAAGGGAAGAGGAGACAGAAAACAAAAACAACACATTTATCTTACCAAAACCCCTGCCAGGCAGTCTGCTGGTTCTGCGTGCCACAGAGCTCATCCTTCACTTGTGCATTGCCAGAGAAAGCCTGGATCGTGAAAACAAATCATAACCTCTTTTGGCTACATGCGCTTTCCATTTGTCCCAGCTTCCAAGCTGCAGAGAGCTGTGGCATAGTCTGTCACTGCTGCACACACTTGGTTTCCGAGAATAATGCTGCAAATGAGGACAGCTACCACTGGGAATGCACTCCCCCACCAAAGAGCCAGCCGAAAGGAAGCTTCTAGTGGATCCCTGGGCTTCTCACCTTCACAGTCTCCGAAAAGCGCTTTTCATAGAACAGGCAGGTACAGTCGCACCACATCAACATCCCGCATAGTCAATCCTCCGCAGTGCCCACCCCGGCCTATGCACAGTTCCGGTCTGTCTCCTGCATCAACTCGCAGAGCTTTCTACATCTGGGAGCCTGGGAGCAAGCACTCAGTGCTGAATAAACAGAAAGCTTCTGCCAAACCAGCATCCGTGTGTGTGCGCGTGCGTGCGCCAGAGAGAGGGAGAGAGAGAGGGAGAGAGCGAGCCTGTGGTTTGCTAGTGCTGCTAATGCAAATGATAGTTTGAGAATGGAGATGAGACAGTATCTGCCTCTCTTCTTGAGCTTTGAGCATCTTTTATAAAGTCATAAAGTATCTAGTTGGTTGAATTTAAAGACACAGGGCATTCAACTGTTACAGTTCAGAATCCGACCAGCTTCACGCAGAACACAAGACTACGGGAGATGCAAGAGCAAAAAGCCTTTCTATCTTCAGATCGACCTGGGTCCAACCCGGACCTACCGATGCAGCGGCAGTATCTTAGCGGGAAGGACCTAGACCCAAAGAAAAACGGGGTTTCTCTCATGTGACATACAGGAATTTTTTACACAGATGTTTTGATATAGTTACGGCCTTGGGACAGAGACCAGATAACCACCTGCTCTAGGGGCAGTTACATGGTTCTGGCCTTATCTCTCTGAGTCTGCAAGTTTCCTTTTGATGGTTTCAGAATGTTATTTTTTTTTTTTTTGCATACTTGGCTTGTAAGCTTTGAGCAATAATTTTTTTTAACACTTTCAGACTATTTAAGACTTTCAGACTACAACACTTCATATTTATCTTCTCATTTAAAACCAGATAAGGTTTAGAGAACAGCTTAATCCCAACAAGCGAACTCAGTTTAAGTAGCCTGGTCCAATAAGATAAACTAAAAACAAACTACCCCTGTTTCTATAAAAAGGTCCGAAAGATCATCAGAACAGATTCCCAAGCTTTCCTAATTAATATTACTTCTTATTGTTCAATTAAGATTCCCAAAATCACTGAAAGTTGAGCAAGAAAAGGAAAATTAAGCAAGAAGATTTCAATTCTTACTGTGGACAAAAGGAAATTTACACTTTTACACAAAAAGCACTGAGCTCTCCGACATCTAAGTAACAGATGAAAGCATCACAATCCTAAGTTCAGGTTCAGTATCTGCCTCTCAAGACATCCTATGTGTTACTGAATACCCAGAAGAAAGAACTAAGTATCTTAAAGAGACTGCTCTTGCCCTGAACGTCACTTTAGGATTCAGGCAAGTTATCAAATATGGACTTTATTTCATTTGTAAGAGAGCAGTTTTGGATGGATTCACTCAGGAATTTTTTCATGCTTCCCATAAAGTTCATGGTACAGTCTACCACTGTATTTGGTTTCCGAGAATACCATTTTAATGACAAAATACAGTGCAGCCTGTACAATGTATACAGTGTCCAGTAACATTCGGGAAGGAATCAGACATGAGGACAAGGAACATACAGTACAGTATCATCTTTTCTAGGAGCCTCAAACTATGCATAGTCAGTTTAAACACAAGGTTGCACCCTCAGGCCAGCACAGTACTCAGAGATCCAAGGAGGCTTTTCCATCAGCATTCACCAGCCTCATGCAGTGTTCTTTCATTTAAATCGAATGGAGCACTCTGAATGGAATCTAAAGTTCCTTAAATGAATATGAAGAAAACTTTGGCCTGAAAGCACAGTTCCAGAAAGTCCTCTTCTATCTTTAGATGCATAAAGGCTCTGATCTGGACTCTCCAGATCAAATTGATAATTTTATGAGTGGATACAAGTTTTGTCTTTGCTTAAAAATTAGGTTGTATGGTTTCAATAAATACTTGTTTCCACAGAAACAGGAAAAAAAACCTTATCCTCTACCTCTAACATCAAAACCAGCCAATATTTGCTTGTTTACTGGCATGTTCAATGTATCTTAAGATAATCATGTTCATTACAGAAAACTTTGAACATAGAAGCCAGCATGAAATAAAACAAAATCTTCTGTAGTCTCATCACTCAAAGAAAACCAAGTCACTATAATGATTTCAGGTTTTCTTTTCTTTAATACGCATACACATTCTGTTATTTAAAATCAATAGCTTTTCTAATTCCAGTTTGAGGGAAATCCTAACCCTATCTATATTTTTCTCCATCCGTCTCTCAAGTATCACTGAGGGTATTCTTAACGTCAAATTTGATATGAACTTTAAAACACCTACTGAACTGAAAGATTGTGTTTTGCTTAAAATAAAACCCAGTATAGTTCCCATATTTACAACTATTATGCCTTTTATTCTGGGAAGGTACCATAACTTAACCTTGAAAATTTGAAAGCGTAATGTTTGTTACAATTATAAGTACAATAGCCAGTACTCTAGATATTTCATATTTCTGGTTCTTCTTACCATCTTGGACACACATGAAGATAACATTTCCAGTCACCTTTGCACTCAGGCAGGGCCATGAGTTCTGGCCAAGGAATGGGTTGCGAAAGAAAGAATGTGTGTGTGCTGCTCTAGGTCAAAACATTTTATTGCTAATGAAAGGTTCTTTTATTCTCTTCCCTGGCCACTGAGATCACTGAAACATGTCTTATTTAGCTACACCACCACATGGCAGAGAGCAGCCCTGAGGTACTGCCTGAGCCTGAGGCAAACCTTGTGTGTGAGAAAGGTTCATTTTAAGCACATATCAGTCATGATCTTTCCTTTTAAAAATATCCTTTAACAGGTTTTGAGATCCCATCAAGACGTCAACACATTTATGCGAGTTGCCAAAGACCTCCACCTCACAGTCAGCTTTTGCCTGGGCACATCTCTTCTTGGCTCCTAAAGTAAATCCCAAGTGGCAACAGACCTAGTATTTTCAATGACTTTCTGGTACTTTCTTTTTTTTTTTCTAGCTGATTTTACTTTTGTTTCTGACCTACACAAGGTTGATAAATTACTTCTCATTAAGAGCAGTAGAGACTGATGACTGGATTTTTATGGTTTGACCCACGGAGATCCCTGGAGAAGATAGACAGATGTCTCCTAACTGTTGAATGAGAAGTCAAAAGGGAATTCAGTGTGTTAAGATTTCTTTTTTGTCCACTTGTCTATACTGAATTAAAGTCAGCGAAGAATGCTGTCCACATCACAAAAGAAGGTAACTCTTTGCAGTCTGAACTGGCCAGGTTCTGTGTCCTTTCTGTTTGCTTTGGACCGTGGCTGAGGTTGCATATGGAGAGCCCTGGCTTGCCATGTATCAGTGTCTGTAATTTACAAAGAACTAGACCTAGACCCTTTTTTTTTTTTTTTTTTTTTTGAGACTAGGTCTCACTATTTTTGCCCATGGAACCGCAAGCTCTCATTGTCCACAGACTCAAGCCATCCCCAGCCTCAGCTTCCCAGGTAGCTGGGATGACAGGTGCGCACCACCATGCCCAGCTATTTTTTTGGAACTAGGTCTCGCTATGGGCCACCAGCGGGACTCAAACCGCGATCCCTAGCCCCTGCCTCTTCATAGGCTGAAATTTACAGGCACGAGCCACCATGCCCGGCTTTAGACCCTTATTTTTAAGTGGGAAAAGGTTTTCTAATTTTAGAAGATGCTAATTAGTTACCTGTTAAATGAAGTAGTTCTGTTCTCTATTAGTTTTATAGAACTAAAAATATCAGTCTTAAAATTTCAAGAAAACTAAGTAATCTTATAATACTGCAAATATACTAAACAAAAAGAAGTCCTTACATACACTGCTGGCTCAGAAACTTTTTAAAAATCTAAACTCAAGTAACAGGTAAATATTTTGCAAATCAAGACCAGGTATGTCTAAGCTAAGTATAATAAATACAGCATACAGTTAAATTTATTTGGGTTTGTTTTCTTACCTAGAAATTAATCTGAATTTCCTAAACTTATAGGTTTACTATAAACTTACAGATTTACATCAACAGTCTCCCTATGAGATGTTTGATATTTTTAAAAATGAAAATCCTTGTATTCTTCTAAATTGAATTCTAATGTTGAAAAAAATTTCTATATATCGATTTGTCAGGTGAAATCTCTCTAAAAGTTTATAGTAATTTAAAAATCTTGGACTAATGTTAAATAGAGCTAATTAATAAATAATTCTTGGCCATCTAGATCACTTCTAAGTAAAATACAGTGTTAATATTAGCCACTCCTTCCCTCAATTTTCTCTCTAAAAGATAAATTAGCATTGACTTAGGTGGTTACAGTATGTACAACAGTGACAGAATACAAAGTATAAGTTGTATTGTTCTTCAAGAAAAAACTGCATTTTTCTACAAAGTAATATGGCAGTTGTCTCAGAATTTTAAAGGACAAATATTAGAAAGTTGATTTGCCTTGTCTTTCATTTATGGAATCTAAAAAGAAGCCATGAAATATAAATATGTTCCAGGTTTGCCAAAATTCAAGTAGTCTTTATGCATTTACTTCTTGGCTTACTGATTAATACTCTCATCCAAAATATGAACATGCATAACTTGCCTAGAAAGAATACTTTTCTGACTTTATTATGTTTTTAATGATTGAAAAATAGAACAAATCACTTTCAATAAGGGAAATACTGTTCAAAACCAAAATATGGTTATCACCTCATACTTGTGAGAATGGCATATATTAAAATGACTCCCACAACAAGTGCTGGAGAGGATGCAGAAAAAGAGAAATCATATTACATTATTGGTGGTAATATCAATTTTATCTTATTTTTGTCAGAATATAACTAAATTTTGGAACCATAACTACCTGGAATATCACATTTCAGAATGATTCTTATTTCAATAGATGTGAATGGGGCAGCCACTTTGGAAAGTGGTTTGGACTTACCTTAAAAGACTAAAAATTGGAAATACTATATGACCCAGCAATCCTACCCTTGGGACTTAAAGGAAATGCATATTCTCTACCAGATAAAACTGGTTCATTGCACCACCAACACTGCCCACAAGGTAATTTCCATCTCTACAAAATTGCAGAATAACAAAATTGAAGACCTTTAAGTAATCAAATAATCCAAAGAATGCAACAGACAACACTGGGCATTCATTTTATAGGACATTTAAAAGCTTTTACCATTTTAGTCTTTAATGATTTTTGCTGACAAATTCCCATCCCTAATGTAATCATAAATAATTCCTTTTAAAAAGAAACTTAAGATTGTAAATTTCTAAAAGATTATTCCTTCTCTTTTGCCCTTTACTATATTTTACTCATGAAGGATCCACTGGAGAATCATGAAAATTGTTCTATTCCTATCAACTTGACTTTCTTGATGCTAATACCTGATGACTGAAATCTTAAGTTTTTTCCATAGTGGCAAAAAATGGAAGAAATGGAGTATGAAAGGATGATCTCTCTCCCAGGTTCCCTCCTGTTTGCACCAATCACCTTAACCCCCCTTTTATGAGTCACTGACTCAGACAATATCAGAAACACCCACCTTCACCAGGTTCCCAACTCAGTGTGGCCAGAAGGAAAATGATCACCCATCAGGAAACATGACACACCTGACCAAACTCCCCCATCCCACCCGATCACTCACTCACTCTGGGACCAGATAAAAGGACACAACCACATAGTTAGCGGGGGTGGGGGTGGGGTGGGGTGGGGTGGGGTGGGGTGTTGGGGTTGCGCAGCTCCAGCCTCTGGCTGTGTGCTTGTCAGCCCCCTGCCCAGGTTTCTCTAAAGAACCTGTTTCTTGACTACTCTTCTAGTCTCTAGTCTCCATTTCTTCCTTTCTCCCAAACCTAACAGAGTGGAGGAAGAAAAATGATAAATCTAATGAATCAATTATACCTGTAGCTCTAGACTGCAGAGAGTAGATGTGCAAGGAAAGTGCTGAAGGAGCGATGTGTCCTGTGAACTGACCATGTATTCTTCAAGGAGTCTTTTCTCCTGTCCTCCTTCCACATGGAAATCAGTTCAGCTAGAAAGTTACTAACAGCATTAACTGCCCACTGGGATTTAGTATTAGGTTTTGTTTGACTTGGGTAATAATCTTTATGCAAAAGCAAACCCCATAAACAGTCAATGGGTGGAGGAGCAGAAACATGACGAAGCAAGGAACTGGAAAGGGGGTTAAAATCTTTTGAGATTAAGGGGGTCACATGAACATCCAAACACAAGAACTTTGAACTTTATTGTGCTGCTTAGAACCAATTAGTCCAGAAAAGGACATAGAAATTTATACTGAGTGTCAAAGCCAACATCAAATGTTGTTCTACAACAAGAAGCCGTAGGAAGGAAGAATACAGGTATTGACCTTCTTTAGAACTAAATTATTTGTCTTGCTATTATTGTCTTGAGTCACTTGATTTAAGAAGTCTTAGTAAGTAGTGAAGGTTGCTCATTCAGGTTCTGTCTACCTCAGAGTAACCATGCATCACAATGTCACCTATCACCTAGAGGACTGGATGGAATTTCACAATTGCAAAGATCAACTGATGGATAAATCAAGCCCTCAAGCAGGAAGGGCCGGTAACCCCAAGTACTGCCTGCAAAACTACTGCAGAGTCCTACAAAAACTTATCTAATGAAACAGAATGGTATAATAAAAAAAGTATTTTTGATGTCACGGGACATACATTCCAACCTGAGGAATACCTCTGTAACCTGAGGTCCATTATGGATCAAAACGTTTTTAGGATTTCCAGAGGGTCAATAAAGTGTAAATTCCCAATAATAAAGTTGTATAAACAGATTAAAATACCACTTTTAAAATTAAAATACTCTATCAGGGCTGTTCAGAAATGCTGACTGGCTCTTAGTCCCAAATTACTTTTTTTGTAAAAAGGAAAACAATTTTTGCTGTTGGTAAATAAATCTTGGAAACAGCAGGTTCACAAAGAAAAGTCTGATGGGATGAAGCTGATTAAAGTTTTACTTTCTAAGTAAAATAACAACATCAATGCTTTAAAAAACTCAAATTACGAAAGTATAAAGAAAATTATCAGAATACAGTTGAACATCTTCTGTGCCAGGAAAACGGTCAGGGGGAGACAACGTTCTGCTGCTTTAGAAAACACCATTCATTCCTCGAGTGAAGAGCCATTTTCTTGCTGTACTCCATGAATTTCAGACCACATAAGCCATGGTGGAAATCCTTGTTGGTAATGCCTAATACCTCCCAAATCCCAGGTGAACAACAGACCACATAGGGGTTTTCAGGAGTATTTTACAAAATACATTTTCCACATTGTCAGACAACAAGAAACTTTCTACAATGAAAAAAAAAAGGCACTTAATGGGTTTTTTCAAGTCATAGGAAAAGGGCAAGTATCCTTTTCAAAGCATTACCAGCCAAGGATGACCAGGGGGGAATGGGATACAGAAATGCAGCAGTTACATTAATATGTTAGTACTACTGCTATTTAATTTTCCACAAAACTGCACAGAACCCTAGTGGTTCCAGATATCTGGTGCTAAGTATTAAGAACAGTCACTTCACTCAAAGAGACACAACCAAGAAAGAGTAGGAAGCAAGGTGAGGACAGACACTATAGATTTGACTTGGCTAAGGAGGGGATAGTCCTATAACTAGTGTCAATATTAAGATGACCAACATAAAATATTCACATGTTCCTTGGCCCAAATGTATTTACATTAAATATGAAAGCACGTCTATATGACTAAGCCTGCAGATGTCAGAGTAGCAAGTTTTTCTGAATTCCAAACTCCAGGTTTATGATAATCAAAACAGCTTGAGAAGCTGCGACTGTTCCTCAAAAACAGCACAAGTAAAGGTTCACATTATAGTTGGAGCTAGGAGACCACTCACTCTGTGAGCATAACTGAACAAGGTTGGTAAATACACAGTAGGTCTTTACATACACACAATGATAGTAATGATTTTACATAAAGGAGAAGATAATGGAAATAACATGCCTTCAATGGGGGTCAATAAGCCACAGCACCAGTACTATAAGTACATTTATGTCCTTTTGGATTCCAATTTAAATGTCAACGTTCCCTCAATAAAATACTTAGCAGTTGCCGGGCACGGTGACATGTGCCTGTAATCCCAGCTACCTGGGAGGCTGAGGCTAGGGATCACTTGAGTTCACGGGTTCGAGACAACCCTGGGAAACAGAGCAAGATCTAGTCTCAAAAAAAAAAAAAATCCTAGCAATGCAATAAAGGGGTATCACAGAGGCTCTTTACTTGGCAGTGAGGAAAGAAAAAGAAAAGAGCGAATAGCAGAGGGAGATGGGGTTTGACCAAGTCTGTTCCCAAACACAGCTGTCCAAGGTATTCTGGTCATTTATGTTGTCCATAGGCTCTGTTCACTTGCGTTACTACCCTCCCCAAGTCTTTGTGAAAACCAAAATACCTCCCTCACAATCCCAAAAGCTGGGGTTGGAGGAAGAATTGGTTAAGTTCCTGGACATCTAAAATCTGATCAAAATCTTATTATTTAAGAGTTCCATGCAACATGATCCATTCTGTAAAAACCTGTAAGCCTTTAATTTTATTTTACTTACAGATTCAACTACTGAAGCCCTCATTGTTCACTAGACTGATTTTCTTAGGCTTCCTCTTCTTGGAGGGCTTGAAAACACACACACACACACACACACACACACACACAAAACACAATAAACAATACAACAAAAAATTACAATAATAAAATGATTTGTTTCAAAGATGAATAGAGAAAAATCCTGTTCTTCGTTTTTTGTATTTTATTAAAATACACAGACTTGCTATAGTATTCAGGTAAGTTAACAGTTCATCACTAAACTTGTAACAGTGAAGGACCGGATGCCAGCATCTGTGGTCTTAAATAAGCTACTAATAAAAGGCGGCAGTCTAACATCATATAATTCACATTAAAAAAAAAAAAAAAAGAGTGGATATATGTGGACGGCCCTACATTCACTCTGGTTCTCCGTAACTGGGCACAGTGCAGGCTTAATAAATGCCTGGTGAATAAGTAAGAAATACATAAACCAGATCACCTCAAATACTTGCTTATGTCATTTAATTCCACAGTTAGCTATGATTGGTTTCTGAATCACTGACAATTAACAATAGGAGACAAATTTCTTATGTAAGACTAAGAATAAATATGAAAATTCTATTTTTAAGTCATTCAGAAGGCTCTAGTTGGTTCTTGACTTCAACAGACATTCTGACACAGTTACTCCTATTGCTTCTTACAATTTGATAAAAATTAATTTGCAAAATATTTTAAAGTTATAGCTGAGGTGACTACCAAAACTTGGTAAGGTGTAAAGCTTGTAGAACATTAATTTAGAGGATTGTAAAGGAAACATCCAAATAAAATTCCCAGAAAGTTAGTGTCTTCTCTTGCATACTAAGGGAAAGACGCTAACAAGATAAATTTACTCATTACTAATTAATAACAAATTTCTCTTATCAAATAAAACTGAAAGGTGGTACTGCTAGGCATTTCAGCTATTCTTTTCAAGTATTAGGAACTATTTTTCTCTCAGGGTGCTTTATGTTGTTATGACATTAACAATAATGTTTCCAATGTAACATCCTAACATTAGAGTAATATCAATAATGCTTCCTTTCCTAGAATTTTATTTTTTTGAGACTAGGTCTCTCGAATTTTGCCCATGGAACTGCAGGCTTACATTGCCCAGGATACCACAGACTCAAGGGATCCCCAGCCTCAGCTTCCCAGGTAGCTGGGATTACAGGCGCACGCCACCACGCCCAGCTATTTTTTTTGGAACCAGGTCTCACTACGACCCCCAGGTAGAACTTGAACCTCAATCCCTAGCCCTGGTCGCTTCATAGGCTGAAGCTTACAGGCAGGAGCCACCGTGCCAGGTCCTCCTTTCCTAGAATTTTAAATTTAAGGAATGATTCAGACATTGTAATTCTTAAAATGTATCACAATGTAACAATATCCTTGGATTGGTTTATGTTAAATAAGGTTCCACTAGGCAAGGACTCTTTGGTGCAGTATTTAAATCATTTTGTTGGGAGTAGAGAATTGCCAGAGGACCTAGTCACAGCATTTAATTTGTTTCCTTTAGCTCTTTTCCAGTGTTAGCTTTCTCTTTAACTGAAAATGGCATTGCCCTTTCCATAAATTACAAAAACTGTGGTAGAGCTGAATGACATGTGACCATTTTTGCTTTTCACTTGAGACTACCCCTGGATTCCTATGCTACCACCTCAAATTTTTATTCTTTTCGATGGCTTGACATCTTTAACTCTGATTAAGCATGGCAATGTCTTTACCCAAGAAAGAGTTTGACAGGGACAGTTAGAATACGACAACACATCATCAGAGGCCTTTTTTTGGGGGGGGGAGGGAGCTGATTATTTTTGAGTTATTTCTCTTTACACTCGCTACATTATGGATATTACAAATGTCACAAACTATATGAAAAAATGTTAGATGCACCACTGACATCCTGGTACACTGTCTTCAGAGCACCTCACATCTACTTGTACAGTGATTCTTTTTGAAAAGGAAACAAAGTCGGGCATGGTGGTGTATGCCTGTAGTCCAAACACTGGGAGGCAAGAGGCCTGGGATCACTTGAGTTTGCGGGTTTGAGACTACACTGGGCAACACAATGAGACCTGGTCTCAAAAAAAAAAACAGCCAGGCGTGGTGGCAGGTGCCTGTAATCCCAGCTACCTGGGAGGCTGAGGTTGGGGATTGCTTGAGTCCGTGGGACTACCCTGGGCAATATAGCGAGACCTAGTCTCAAAAAAAATTTTTTTTAATTAAAAAGAAAAGAAACAAGTGTAGTTTGGGGTAATTTAAATTTAGAAATTACGTCCAATGCCTTAGTGGTTAGGACTCTTTTATAAATTACTTATTATGTACATCCAATCACTGGTCTTCATAGTAATAAATTAAGACTAAGGAGATGAAATATCAGTCTACTCAGAGAATTAACAGTACATAGATATGTTTTCTCACAATCATTTTTAACATTAATAGAAAAGCTAAATTTAAACAATACAATTTACTCCAGGATTCTTATTTTAAATTAAGAAAACACTAAAATGACATACACACCATATGTTTAACACCCATTTCACTGTACTTTTTTTTTTATAAGCTAATTTCAAACTCCAATTTATTAACTGGTAAGGCCATAGACATTAGTTTCATGTGATAAATTAAGATAGGCTACTCTAACTTAAGGCAGTCCTTTTGGAAAGTAATATGTAATGAAAGATTTCCATACGCAATATTTCTATGGCTAAAGGAATTGTAGAACAAATGTTTTTGAAAGCAAGTAATTACGCTATCCAAAGTGATAAGGCTTTATCTAAACCCAGATTTCGCTATAGTGCATGTAGTACCAGTATAGATATAATAACATCCCTCATTTACCTTCTATCAGTGGTTTGTAATTCAAGGATAATCAAGCAAAATTGTATTTTAAATCCAGCAACAGACTACAGAGAATACATGTAAAGTCTGAGACCCACATCTTTGTCCATCTCTGAGTCATAGAAAATTACTAAATTATTTAGAAGAAATTAAACCAGTTGACATGAGTCTGCAGCACATGTAAACACATCTATTCATCTGCCCCATCTACACTCTAAGCATCCTGAGAGACTATTTGTGAAGCAGTCCTATCATACAGGTGGAAAAATAAAAAGCTCTGGCACGTTCACTGCATTCCCCAAGTCCGTGAAGTAGTGACAGACTGGGACTATTCACTGGTCTCTAGAGCCTCAGTCTCCAGTGAATACTCTTCTTTTTAGAGAAAAATGGTGGCAATGCAATCCAAGTTCTTGCCTCCAAGGTGAAAATGTTCACTCCACCACTGGAATCACAACCACTTGACTGTGAGAACACATAAGATTTTTGCCTGATTGGAATCCTGCTTTCATGCCTCAGAAGAGCAATAAACCAAGTGTAGTTCTTTCAACTTTGGTCACTGTTCGAGGCATGAACAGTTGCCACCTGGATATCCTGTACTCTGCTGCTCTCTTCCTTACCCAACTCCCAAACTCAGAGGCAACCCAGCATATAATTAACTCAGTAGAGAATAAGTGAGTCAAATGACGCAAGCAATTTACCAGAGTTTGTACTGAGAAAAACAGATCAATACACAAAATTTAATTTAATTTAGTTTATACTTGATAAAATACATCTGACAAATGCAAACATAGTGATGTAAAGTGAGAAAGCAGCATTAGTTTGGGGAGAAATAAATAATGGCAGTTCCATTTCCTCTGCTGCTCTCTAACATTGCATATAACCTGTTGGCGGATCTTCAAAAGTTCTGTTCTTCAAAATGAAAATGGAACTTGTAGAAACTGAAAGAACTATCTGAAGAGACCAAGTTATAGAGAAGTTCCTCTATTCTACCTACCACTCCATTTCATTCTCACGTACTAATTCATGTAGGTTTTACCTTTTAAAAATTTGTTTTCTAAAATTAGCAGCTTCCCAATGTACCTGATTCTGTTCTTAATAGTTTTTTAGTGAGAATCATCTTGGAATATTTCATCTCTATTCTAAACATCTCATTTATAGCCATTAAAAAGAAGAAATGAAAAGTCTATTTCTAGGAAACTTGAAAAAATTCCTGTGACCCCATCTGATAATGATAAAATAGAAGACAATATGGAATCCAGTTACTCAGTAAGGTTGCACCACTTGGGGCTGAGAGGGATAAGGGGGATGTCAGAGATATTTAAGGTTGTCAAACTGGGCATCAAAGCAAATTCTTCTCATTTTTAAATTAAAAAAACTGTAACATAGAAACAAATACCCCCTCCCTCTCCACCCATCCGGTATGCATATATATCATAACATATAGATATCAAGGAACTTTTATGGGTATAATGATAATCTATATATTCTAGCAGTATCAGGTATACACATTTTATACTTTGATAGATTACAAATTGCCCTCATCGCCCTCTAGAAAGATTATAGCCATCTACACTGCTACGATTATACACATCTACACTGCAGTGTAAGGCAAATGACTGGGCCAGCTCTAATTATCAAACTTTTGTATTTTGATTAATCTGGTTGGCGAAAATATGATCTCATTTTAATTATCGACTACATTCCTTTAATTACAGGTAAGCCTATCACCTCATAGGTAAGTTGACCATGTATACTCCTCTTTCTTTGAGTTTTTTGGAATCTCTAAGAATTTCTTCCCTGAATTTACAATTAGGGCATAATAAAAACACGCCTGGATTTCCCCTAGCCAACATGCACACAGAACATGCACACAACATGCACACACAGTAGAGAGGGAGCCCCCCTGAATTAGGTTCATCACTTCCCAGAAATGATTCTCTGAAATATTTCCTCATTTGGTTTCCAATGAACATACTTTCTTCTATGTACCAATCTAAGACATGGTCTCTAGTTATCCTCCACCAACCACTATACTTCATAAAGAGAAAATGAGAACTAAAGGACATATTCTGGCCAATATAGCTCAAATTTTCCTGTTTGCCTGAAAAAGTAATTCTGGATTATTCTACAAAGTATTTTTAAAAGACAGGCTGGGCCTGGTGGCGCATGCCTGTAAGCGGCAGTCTAGTAAGTCGTGACCGGGGCCAAGGATTGTGGTTCAAGTCCTGCCAGGGGCATGCAGTGAGACCTAATTGCAAAAAAATATAGCTGGGCATGGTGGCACGTGCCTGTAATCCCAGCTATCTGGGAAGCTGAGGCTGGGGATTGCTAGAGTCTGTGGTACCCCGGTTCCACAGGCAAAAATAGTGAAACCTAGTCTCACAAACAAATGACAGGTATATAGTCTACGGCCATACCACCCTGAATGCGCCCGATCTCGTCTGATCTCGGAAGCTAAGCAGGGTCGGGCCTGGTTAGTACTTGGATGGGAGACAAATGACAGGTATATATTTTTTATAGCTCATCTTCCTCTAACATACTCCATATTTTACTTATTAGACAGACTTATTTTTTCTCATCTTCACCAGGCAGAATGTAAG
>PVHY01022574.1:0-22220 GCA_004024945.1 Uropsilus gracilis
AAACAACAAAACCAAAAATCATGTTTAGCCAGTGTCCCGGGCTGAGCAGGATGTTAAATGGTGGACAATCCAACCCCTAAGTCACAGACAGGGCCTTCACAGCAGCTGCGGAGTCACGAGGAGTCCTCAAAGATCTGGGTCCCTGTCAGGGGAGGTTAGGACAGAGAGAGATACCGGTGCATGTGGCCACCTGAGGAGAGCTCGGCACGGCAAGCTAGCGAGAGCGGCCCAGACAGAAACCAACCCTGCTGACGCCTTAGTCTTGGACTCCCAGCCCTAGAACTGTGAGACAATACATCCGTTATTTCAACCATCCAGTCGGTGATACTTTGTTGAGAGAGGCTGAGCAAACTGACTAACAAGTGATGCATCCCTCAAGCCCCAAAAGACAACTGGGTGGGAACAAATTACAGCAGCGGAAAGATCTTCAGGGCACCAGCATGTGTACCACAAGAGACAGAAGGAACAAGTGGGGACATCTGGTGGACCTGTAAGGAGAACCCCAAAATAGCCAATGCATATTCACCAGAGAGCACAGTGGACTATTTTGAGAACTGAAGCTAAAAGCAGGAGGAGGAATTTTGCCCGAGGCAATAGCCACATGTGGTTCCTGAGCCCTTGAAATGTGGCAAATGTAAACTGCAATGTGGGTAAGTATAAAATAGCCAATGTATTTTGTAGTATGAAAAAAGGCTCAGTAATTTCCCCATATTGATTGTACTGAATTTAAAATTTTAAATTAATTTTGAATAGCTATTGGCTCAAATATAGCATGAAAATTAATTTCAATTATTTCTTTTTCCATTTCCTTCATGTGGCCACTAGGTAATTTAAAATCACATCTGTGGCTCACATGATAGTTGTATTGGTCAAAATCTCTAGGTCACGGTGTCTGCTGCGCTTGGGTAACAGCTTACCTCAAATGTAAGTCGGACACTGAGTAGAAGCCATATAAATGAAAGTAGAAGCCTGTACAACATTTGAGGGTACAATCTCTGAAACAATACATCCATTACTAGTAGCAGAGTGCAGTACTTGCCTCTGGAGAGGTATAGACTTTTTGAAGGAGAAGAAAGAGGGAAGGGAAGAAAAAGAAAGGGTGAGAAAGAAGGGAAGGTGAAGAGGTGAACAATGGAGCAAATGTAACTTCTCTGTTCTCCTTTCCTATTTCGAACAAGGACAGTCTAAAAATAGGGCTTTGAAGGATGCATTATACATGACTTCTTCTTTAATTTGAATATCAGGAGAATATTTAATAAAAACAATTTCTGTAATGACTTTTCTCTAAGGCCATTACGCTTCATCTTGGTTCACTTCTCAGGAAATGTGCATGCACTTCCAGCACCTAATGCTTATTTGGCTTCATGTAGCTGCTCCTTTGGAGTCAAATAATTCATGACTTTGAGGCCTCTGTTGCTGCTGCAAAGCACCCAAAGCCACGGATATTGCTGGGGGACACAGCTGTGTGTCTCACATGCATGTCTCAAGGTGCTGCCTTACATAATCCCACCAACTATTCCATCCTGCTTCCGCAGTCTTAGTCACCATGGCAACCAGAACCCTGCAAGCACTTGGGCTTTAGATCATTTCCTGACAGTACTAAAAGCTATTTCTAACATTATTCTCACTTCATTACTACTGTAACTACATGCAAGAGCTATTATAAGCAAAACACCATTCATTTTATTCATTTCTCATTCTTTAGACTATGTTTTCTTACACAGTGAGTGGAAAGAAGAGCTTATTTATTATGCACATGTTATTAGAAGGTATTTTTAGTCAAGAAAAGTACTCCATTAAGATGTTCGCAGCCAGGCAAATGAAAAGACTGATAAATTGGACGAACAGCTTAATATAAGGTGGAAAGACACACCGTCTAGAGTGAAAAAAGAATTTGTTATGTCCCAAATGAGACATGTTATAGAAAATCGGAAGCCTTTTCTGTATTCTCGTGCACTTTTTTGTTCTACTCATAATGAAACAAAAAGTCTGAATGGGGGCATCTGAGGGGGTGCTCCGGGCTAGATGCTTTACTTTGTTATCTGAGGACAAGATACATGAATGTGTCTGTGAGTCCACTTAAAATGTTTGTGCTTTTCAGAAAGAATATTATACGTCTATAATAAACTGGATCACCAGCTTTCAAATTGAAGCAAGACAAAACACAAAGGAAAGCTAGCAACAAGATAAGGCTGACTGTGAAAGGAATGCGGAAGATGGTCCAGTGCCAAAAGCAAAAGCTATTCCCGCTGGATTCCCATCTCACCCCATGTTCCCAAGTTCTCGTGCTGGTCCAAAACCACCACCATTATTGTTCTTCTCCAGAAGCATCACAGTCCTGTTCTCTAATTGGACCAAAATGAGTGGGGATGGAGGAAGGAGAGGATGAGTTAAAAAAACAAATAACTTTTGAAGTATCCCCAAGGAAATCTCTTATCATGAGAAACGCTAAAAAACTAGACCGATGCTTGAAAGTGCAGAGAGGTTTGATTCACATATCCCACAGGGCTTCTTTGGAAAGGAACAGGAATGCTGTGGGGAGAAGAAACCTCAAACTCCCAACCTACCACTGTGGGGAACTTTAATACATATCCCAGAACTGATAAGTAGTGAGGCCTTTTCAATGACTCTCCAATCGAAATCTAACAGTGAACAAAACATTTTCATCTCTATAAAAAGGCACAGAAAATACCTTCCCATGTGCCAGACATGGGGAGAAAAATCAGTCCCCCAGAAGAGACCAAATTGCGTGCTAAGAGCAAATGGTACCCACTAAGAGTTGACATGGCAATTATACATAGCACAGATTTAATTGAATTTTTGATAAAACAAATACATTAACATTGTTTTTGCGATGTGGGTTTTTTCTTTTTCATTCATAGATATTGTGGGTGACTTCTATATCACCCACATTTGATGACTTCCATATCATCAAATCTCTTTACTCGTTCTACATTGTTCTGTGTGTATGCATAAAACAATTCCCCTTGAAAATGAAAAGAAAAAGGTGGGTCAAAAGATTAATGTCTCAGTAAACTACAGACATGGGCTGGCATTAGAAGCATAGCTCTCAAACAAAAACCAAAAGTATCCAGAGACTATATTTACTTGACTCATCACAGATAATTTTTTTTGTCCAAAAAAAAAAAAAAAATTGAGGTTTATTAAGTTGAAGAATCAAAATAGCGAAAATAAACTCCTGGTGGATTTGCTTATCTGTTCTTCCACGTCAAGTCATTATTAGTAATATTGCCAGATTTTTCAAAAGGCACTTTAGGAAAGTACTACTTCATGTCTGGGAGGTAATCAATATATTGGTATAGCACATAATCCTTTCCAGGTAGCAAGTATTTTATGACACCTGCAAGTTATATATATGCACTGGCAGAATTATGACATAAACTTAGAATGGAAATTGTAAGTCAGGGTCTTTATATATTGAGTATTTCAAAGAACAAATATCAAAATACTTCTTGAACTTGGTAAAGTTTCATGTTCTTAAGACCCCAACTGATAAAGGTGTCCCCAGCACATAATAATAAATTATTAGTCATTAGGGAAATGCAAATCAAAACCACAATCAGATACCACTTCACAGCCACTGGGATGTTGTCATCAAAGACAGACAATAACAAGTGTGGGTGAGGATATGGAGAAAGCAAAATCCTCACATATTACGTGATGCAGCTTCTTTAAAAAACAATCTACCAGTACCTCAAAGGTTATAAATATAATCACCAAAAGATACAGAAATTCCACTCCTAGGGATGTACTCAAGAGAACTGAAAATGTATGTTCACACAACACATGTAAATAAATGTTCACGGTAGTATTCATAACAGTCAATAGTTGCAAAATAACTAGAATGGGGGGGGGAATCCTTAAGACTTAGGTTCCCTGGGGTCAATGTTTAAATTGTAACTATTTACCTAAGGATGCACTAATCTATAGAGCAAAAAAGGCTGGTCTCGAAGATCTCTTCTGTTGCATACTGGGAAGAGCTGAGAGTTGGAGTAAAGAACCTGATCCTTGGAAGTCTTAATTTAACCAATGTTAACAGAGCATGTGCAGTGGACAGCACCTGCCTTGGCAATGAGAGGCGTGGACCAGCTCTGAGGGACATGTCCTTTTCATGTAGGAAGACATCACAAGCAAATCCCATGTATCACTAATACTAGAATCAGATTTTTATGAAGAAAATGAAAGGACTCTTGGGAGAGGGGAGGGATTGAAAGTGGTCTGGGCAGATTCAGCCAATGACCTTGTATTATCTTTAATACAGTAAAAGCTTTTTCAAAAGACCAATTAACTTCTATAAAAATCAGCTGTGCCTGTAGCGGTCCAAGCCTAGGGATACAAAATGAAGTTATGAAAGAGATGAGGAAAAGATAGTATTTTTCCCTAGAAAATGAACTGCAGATTAAAAATAACTCACTATCTTTGCAACCATCCACTCTGATACAAAATTTTAAAAAATAAAACGTGCTTTTCCTTAGATTTTACTTAGTGTGAATTTATTTGTGGCTGAGACTAAGCTAATGAAGTTAGGTTTGAAGTCAACATCCTCAAGATCTCAAACCCTAAAATATGGGCCAAATCACTAACACGAAGCAAAACTATTTACCCACCACACACAGGAATCAAATGCATGCTTTAAGAAGAGTATACATAGCTTCTTCTACCAATCTGCTTGGAGCATGCACAACTAGAGTAAAAATACATGATCTAGAACACTGCATCACTACTTTACTCAAAGGCTATTTCGTCTTAAGAGAAACTCTGAAAGAAACAAACAGATAAACACACATCCAGAAACAAGAGTGCCCACAGTCACTGGCATATGTACCCCTATATAGGTTCCTCGATGACAACACCCCAATTTGTAAAATCAGAAGCAAATCGAGTATGATGTGTTCATAAAACCATTGAACAAAATATTTAATAGCTCTTCCCAACTTGAGTAAAACAATGTCAGACTCTCTTCCTATTCTTTCATCTGAAAATGAAGAAACAATGTCAAAAATAAAAAGCATGATTACTTCTAGTACTGATATGCATTTAACATAATGGCCATAATTTCCAGAAACTTATCACATCGCAGACTTGGGAGGGGAAATACAAAAGTAGAGGAAAGTTGAAGGCATCAGGAATCCACTAACCTCAAGCCATTGAACAGCTGCTTAGATTTATCCAGAAGATAACAGAAATCTGTGACTGTTTTCCTCTCTCCCTGTGGGATGTCATCTTCAGCACCTCCAGAGGACATGATTTCTTTAAGAGCAAATTCAGTCCTGTAAAAAAATAAAAAAAATTTTTTTTAAAGTTCATTTACCCAATAGGTGAAAATAAAGCAACCTTGGTTATATATAACATCTGATAATTAAGAATTAATTACTATTAATTAATTTTTTAAAGAAACAATCCTGATTACAATCAAATCATTGAAATAAGTGTAAGGTGGTGGCAGGGGACTAGGTCATATCTTATTGTCAATGGGAATGAAAATTGGAAAATTCCAACCATCTTGGAAAGCAATTTTTACAATATTTTTTCACCCAATAAATATTATTTGAATGCCTATTATGTTCCAGGCTTTCCTCTGCATATTTAAGAATCAAAAATACTTTTGATCTATTTATATATTTGATCTCTCCTGCAAATGTGTCCTAGAAACTGATCTCACAAATAGAACTCAGTTCATCCATGGAGATAGTTCAGTATTATAATACTGAGACTGAAAACAACTGAAAAGAGTCAAAGAGGGAATGGTGAGACACTAATGACTATACTTGATCCTATCATTAACTTATAATGATTTTAGGTATATTAAGGCAATACTATGGGAATGCTTCAATAGGAAAGAGATATAAAAATCTAATCCCTAGAGATAAATATATTAAATCTGTATTTTTGTTGGATGTAAATTATCTTACATGTATAATTAATCATGAAAATCAATTATTTCTTAAAAAGGTTGCTAGGCAGCAAAAATAGTACAAATCCATACTAGACACAAAATGCTTTTGTGTTTATACACAGACATCCGCGCAATCCTGGAGACAACATAGAGACATTGGCCCCAGCTTAGAATGAAAAACTCCGCAGAGCAGTCAAGGGCAGAGACCAGAGATGGGGTCAGGGTGTGGTAGTTATTTCGGTTCATGCTTTTTCTTCAACATTATCTTGAACAGACACTTGGCAGTTTCAAGGTGGGAAAACTGCCAGTAAGTCTAGAATTGCCAAGGGACTCTGGGTCACAGGGCGGGGGCAGCGGGACACCAGAGCCAGCTGGCTGGAAGCGGTTTTACAGCATGCATGGGCAATTGGGTGTCCCTCCTCCCATCACCTCTTTCCATACTTGGTTGAGTAGGAGATTTTAACAGAGGGAAATGGCTGCAGAGCCCTGCACCTGGGAATCTATTTCACACGGTCAAAAAGCCCGCTCCTCCAACCCAGCACCCCCTGCATCTTCTAAACCTAGCAGGAGAGGCACAAACTAGACACTCTGCCTCCTCACACACCTCATGAGCCAAGGTGGCTGATACCCCAGCACATTCTCCCAGAAGGTAAAAAGAAAATACAAGTTTAAAATAAATTCAATCAGGGGGAATATTAGAAGCAAAGCAGGAAGAAAATACCACTAGGAAGCAAATAAACATAACTGGGTATGAAAACTATAAGCACTAAAATTAATGGAGGAAGTACAGCAAGGATATAACTGAAAAAGTTCATAAGCCAAAATATGGGGTTTAAGGTCCTTATGTCACAAGACACTGGGAAGAGTTAAATCACGGGGTGGTGGGGGGATCGAGGATATGGGATGGAGAACTTCGGGAGACCACATACACATAACAGTATACAGACGAGGGGAGGGGGAAGGAGGGCAGTGGTTAGGAAATACTGCAGAAGCAAACTTCTGCAAACTTCCCTGAGGTAGAAACAGCATGAAAGAATTCTTTCTAATGGCTCAGAGAGTGTCAGAAACAGAGAAATAATCCCACAGATAGAAACATACAAGTGAAATTTAAGAATTCCAGGGAAGCCCACACCCCTTCCTGAACGACCCAGTCTTACAGCTACGAGGTGGGCAAAAGTGTCTACATGTGGGCAACCTGTGCAGACTGGCCACATCCACGTGGAACCCAGCCGCCCTGAGGTCAGGGCAGTATGGGTGACAAGAGGACCGGCAGGGGTACATGAGACCCTGGACAGGGGGAGAAGGCATAACAGCAGCTGAGGATGCACGTGGAATGCCCACGTTTCCTGAGGGTGGTGCAAAGAGAGACCCTGAGTTTGGCCATGTGCACGGGGAATACTTTACATTTCTGGATGTTTATCTTAAGGAACAACTATGATGAATGACAGGTTACTCAAAACACAGGACATAGTCTCTAAACAACTGCAAGTCTCTGCAAGTCTCTAGACAACTTCTGTCCAAATAACATTACAACTTCACTCTCTGCCTGCTTGTTAGCCTGGCATATTTATATTCATCGTCTAAGATAATATTTAAGTGACACATTATCAGGCCTGGCATGGTGGTGCATGCTCGTAAGCGGCAGCCTAGGAAGCCGCAGCCAGGGCCAGAGATCATGGTTCAAGTTCCGCCAGAAGGCACATAGCGAGACCTAGTTCCAAAAAAATATAGCTGGGTGTGGTGGTGCATGCCTATAATCCCAGCTACCTGGGAAGCTGAGGCTGGGGGTCGCTTGAGTCCATGGTACCCCGGGCAAAGTGAGCTTGCGGTTCCATGGGCAAAAATAGTGAAACCTAATCTTAAAATTAATTAATTAATTAATTAATTAATTAATTAGTAAGTAAGTAACACATTATCAGCAAAACCTTCCTTGAAAATCTAATCTCTTCCTGACACTTGCATTTGATGGAGTCAGCAGAGGTGTCTTCAGTAACTCCTTAGTAAGTTCTACATATAACAATCACCTGTTTAAAAAAAAAAAAAAGATTTCTCTCTCATTCTCTCACCCTCCATACCCAACACTGTCCAAAATTATAGTCATTACACACATGTGGCTCCCAAGATATGAGACTTGAGATATGGCCACATTCTGATGTTATACATATAGAAGATTCAGTATGGAAATAAGAATATAAAGATCTTGTTCCTGATTTTCATATTGCTACATCTTGAAATATTTTGGCTTAGGAAAATAGATTCTTCAAATTAATTTCACCTATTTCCTTTTACTTTTTAATGTGACTGCTAGAAAATTCACAATCACACCGACCCGATTATATTTCTTTTCAACAGCACTGCACTAGGCTGTGATGAAGGGGAAGATGCAACGTCAGATTTATCTTTTTTTAATCTCCCACAATCCATATAGCCCAGACATACCACATATACAACACAAATGCTTGCTGAATGAGACAATTACAGAATTGGGGGTGAGGGCAAAATCTATGTGGAAAGAACTAGAAATAATTTTTGAGTATTCTATTACAATGGAATATTTCAATGATGGCCCAGCTACTCAACAAGCTGAGAGTTCGGATACTGACCATGAAGACCAGACGACACTGGACACATTGGAAAAGTCCAACACAGAATTATTTTAATATGTGCGACTATGCAGCAAACTACAGGCAGATGTGAAAGAAAACTGGTAAATCTAAACAAACATAACACTATAAAGGTGGCAGTGACATATAACCCAAGCAACAGCATTATATGTGTTGAGATAATTCTCAGTATCTCCAGGGCAACACACTTCTTCAAAATAATACAATTTCTATGCAAGGGGCAGTATAACTTGAAGGCCCTGATAATCTTTTTTTTTTTCTTTTTTTTTTCTTTTTTGAGACTAGGTCTCGCTATTTTTTTGCCTGTGGAACCGCAGGCTCACATTGCCCGGGGTACCACAGACTCAAGCAATCCCCAGCCTCACCTTCCCAGGTAGCTGGGATTACAGGCACGAACCACCATGCCCAGTTATTTTTTGGGGACTAGGTCTGGCTACGGGCCCCAGGCGGAACTCGAACTGCGATCCCTAGTCCCGGCCTCTTCATAGGCTGAAGCTTACAGGCACGAGCCACCGTGCCCGGCCAACTTTTCTTTTTTTTTTGAGACTAGGTCTCGCTATGTTGCCCGGAGTAGCCCCGATCCCACAGACTCGAGACCCCTAGCCTCAGCCTCCCAGGTAACTGGGATTACAGATGCGCACCACCACACCGGCTATTCATTTCAGACTAGGTCTCACTCTGTTGCCCAGGGTAGTCCCGAACCCATGTCTCAAGTGACCCCAAGCCTCAGCCTCCCAAATAGCTAGGATTACAGGCAAGCACCACTATGCCCAGTTATTTTTTGGGGACTAGGTCTTGCTATGTGTCCCAGCTGGACTCGACCCACAATCCCTGGTCCTGGCCATGGCTTCCTAGGCTGTCACCTACAGGCATGCACCACCATACCTGGCCCGGCTCTGATAATCTTTTTAAAATCTTCTAGATTTCTCATCCACAAAAGACAACAGTTGATGATGACTGCTTCAGTTGTCCATTCAAGTATTTGATAAGCATACCTTCCTTCCTTCTCTATAATGTCATCTTTCACATTCCATCCTAATATTAAAGGTGACAGTGCCTGATGTCACACTACATCATAAGTTCTTCAAGGTTATCACATTTACTCTCATTCTTTAGCAGACCTCTAGCAGGACTTTAAACACCACAGATACTAATTGGATGGATGGATTAAACTGGATGACAGTTTTGGACAAGGTAATAAAAAGCCTAAACTTCCAAAATATAGTTCAATTATTGAATAGGCAAAGAAACATCACTAAAATCTTAGGTTATTCAATCTTCAAATAAAAAGTAGGTTATTTAAGCCAGCATTCTAAATCAGTCTAGTAAAAAGACTTTTCAAATATACATCAGTCTACTCTTGTTTATCAAACAAAATAATTCCAAATTTACTGAGTAAATAAGCAATAAAATTTATATGTTAATCAATATCTCCAGTGATACCACATGAACACCATATGAACCATTTATCATATTTTACTAAAAATTTTGTCTGATAGGTGAAACTGTGACAAGGAGCATATCTTGAAAAGAAATGAGCATTATTCTACTAAATATTTAAAAGGATATTACTCTACCAAGGTTAATTGTGATTTTTATACATATAGTATTAGAAATATAAAAACACACTGTTGTCTGATAGTGGTGGGTTAAGGAATCTGGACCAGCAATCCCACAGAATACAATGCAAATTTATTTTTTTTTTACTTGAAATAAATCACATCACAGTTATTCAAATAATTAAGAAATGTGAGTCACGGGCAAGAGAGGGAAAGCCCAAGAAGTGGTTCCTTAAAGATGCGTGTCTACACCAGTAGCAGGAGCTGAAGCTGACAGGTGCTCAGGGGTGGGGAAATGGAGGTTAGGAACCTAGGAGAGAAATGGACTCTGATAATGGCTCAGAACCCAGAAGGCCCGGAGGGGTAGACCAGACCTCACAGGAACTGAAAACTAGTCTCAAATCATCACAGTTCCTGACTTGATTTAAAGGACTCTGTAATCAGCTGTCCTTCGTCGTGAGTCAGAAACAAACTAAAATCTTTCTTAACTCACAAAAATAAAGAAGTGGTTTTTAAAAACTACCAGGCAAATTACAAGGAACAAGACAACATGACCCAAAAATGAATGAAGCATGGATGACAGAAACCAATTCATAGAGAATCCAAATAGTGAATGGATCAGATATGGTCTATAAAACCACTTTGCCTTTGTTCCAGATAAGAAAAAGCAAAACGGAGGACATAGGCAGAGGTCTGAAAACTGTTACAGAATCAACCCGAATTCTAGAAGCGGAAAAATTCAATAATGGAAATGAGCAACTTAAAAAGATTAATTTAATAGCAAATTAGACACAGCTAATAAACTCATCAGAATTAGTGAACTGGAATGTAGGTCAAAGGAAAATACCCAGAGTGAAACGCAGAGTGGCAGAAGAAAACGAGCAGAAGATACAGTTGTCATCTCCAGCAGAACTTTGAAGAAAGTATCCTTTAGTACAGGGCTAATGATCCCAGATGGAGCCTGTAAATCAAGAAAGGAGAGGGGAAAGGGAATATGCTGGCCAACCCAAATGGAAATTGATGGTATGAAACAAAGATATATATCTTTTGTGCTTTACAAAGGAAGGAAGGACAATATTACCCTCTTACTCAGGAGAGGAGTAGATGGAGTTTAAAATGGGCTAAGGTTCTAGTACTATTCCAGAAGTAACAGATATGCTAAATGATATTACATTTCAAGTCATGAAAGCACACTTTAAGCTCTAAAATAAATAAAGTTTAAAACTGTACAAATACCAAGTTGGTATGGTCAAAACAACAAAGTAGTCTTTAATAAACCAACCCAAAAGAAAGCAAGAACAGAGAAAAGCAAGATAGAAAAAACAGAACAAATAGAAAGCAATGAGCAAGGTCACAGAATGAAAACACAATTATGTCAATAGCCATGGTAAATGGTTAATGGACTAAGTAATTAAATTTAATGAAGTCTATGAGCTTGGAGTGAAGGAGAGGTCTCCCCAAGATGTTCAAAAACAGGTCTTCCCAAGATATGTCACTTTGGGAGGTGGATTACTTTGAGCTGAGGTTAATCAGGATTCCACAGGCTCACAAGAAACTTTTATCACACCTTTAACTACCCAGAAGAATCAAAACTGGGGACATTACCCAGAACTAGGGTACTTTCTAACCGCACTGCAAGTCAATTAAATGAAAATCAACAACCAAAATACAACTGGAAAAATCTTCATGCTTGGAAGTTTAAAAGTACCCATCCAATAATTCATACATCAAAAAAGGAATAATGGAAATTAAAATATATCCTAAATGACTGACAAGGAAAATTTAGATAATGGATGCAGCTAGTTATGCTTAAAGGGATACAGCCTTTAAACATGGATTGGGGGAGAGGGGAGGAATCAGAAAAAGAACCACTAATAAGAGCAGGATTTAAACCTTAAGTAAAAGAAATATAAAGAGGAAATAATAAATAGAAGACATAGGCAGTAGAATAAAAAAATCTGAAAGTCAATTATATGAAAAGACTAATAAAGCCCTGATAGAATTGATGTAGTAAAAAAAAAGAGAACACAGTGATCAAAAAAAGACAAACTTATCCTGTTTGCTGTAACATGAACAGAGCTGGGAGGGATAGTGCTCAGTGAAGTAAGTCAGAAGGAAAAAGAAAAATATCAGATGGTCTCACGTGCAGAATATAGAGAAACCAAACAAAAGATCAAAAAAAAAAAAAGTTAAAACTAGCAAGAGGCCCAGAGAGCTGTCTAGCAAGGGAGGAGAAAGGACAGGGGGCTGGGGGGTCAAAACCAGGGAGGGACAAACCCAAAGGATGATGGACACAGTTCACAATGACAGGGTGGTAGGAGAACTATGGGGATGACAGCAACATAAGGGAAAAGTAATTAATTAAGAGGGAAATAGGAGGATGAAACACAATCACAGAATTTCATTGAAGAAAGATATTACAGATCCACAAAGAAAAAAGAAACTGGAATCAGTACCCAGCTTCAGGGGCAAAGCGCCCACTCCATCAGCAACGGGCACAGGGGGGCAGGTGCACATGGCCTGTTACCCAGCTGCCGTCCTGTTTTAGACAACTGTGAGGCCAGATGAATGGGTGGTGGTCCGACCAGGCAGACTGTGCTCTGAGAGTCCAGGTTTTCATTAGAACAACCTCCTGACATGCGGTGCCTTAACAGTTTCGCCAGAGAGATTTCGCCAGTTTTGATTCTTTCCAAAGTGCAGAGAGTGGCCAAGAGCTCCACGTGGCACTCTGGGACAAAATACACCCCATCTGTATCACCCCTTAAGTTTACCGACATTTACATCTATGCTTTCTTGTTTTATTTAATTTATATATTTATTATTTTGAGACTAGGTCTCACTGTGTTGCCTGGGTAGTCTCGATCCCGTGGACTCAAGTGATCCCCAGCCTCAGCCTCCCAGGTAGCTGGGATTACAGGCATCAGCCACCACGCCCGGCTGTTTTTTGGGGACCAGGTCTCGCTATGTTGGCCGGGGTAGTCTTGAACTCACAGACTCAAGCGATCCCGGAGATCCAATCCGGGATCTGGACTACTCAGATCTAATCCCAGATCCGGACTACCCAGGGCAACATAGCAAGACCTGGTCTCAAAACAAAAAAGGATGATAAATAATATCTGAAACAAGAAAGGGAGTATCATTATAGTCAACAAAAAGATGGCAACAGGAATATCGTGAATAACTCTAGGTCAATTTGAATAGTTACGTGAAACAAAGATCAAATACTTCCTACTGAACCAGAAGCAAAAGAAATCAAAATTTTGGATAGTTCTATATCTATTAAACAAATTAAGAGCATAACTGAAAAGTCTACCTACAATGAAACTCTAGGGCCAGAAGGTTGTACCAGCAAAATCTACAAAATATTTAAAGAAGGAAAAAAAAAAAAGTCAAACTTACACAAACTCTCACAGAATATAAAAAGAAAACATTTTCTCCAACTAATTTGAAGCTAACATAACTGTATTACCAAGACCCACCAAAGATATTATGCGAAAAGAAATTAAAGACTATTGTAACTAGTGAATATAGATGCCAATATACTAACCCAAATGTTAGCAAGTCCAAGTCAGCAATATATAAATGGACATGATGAAACTGGGTTTATTTTAGGAACAAAAAGTTGGTTTGATCTTTGAGAATCAATCACTGTAATTTACCACATAAGTAGAATGAAGAAAAATTATGTGACAATTGCTCAACAGATGCAGAGCATTTGGTAAATTTAACATGGACTCATCATTTTAAAAAGAGTTCAACTTGGAAAACTAGGAACTGAAAGGGAACTTCCTTACTTCATAAAGAATATGTTTTTAAAGCTATACAGCAAACACCACACTTTGCAGTGAAATGCTGCCATTTTTCTTCTCAAAACTATGGACTATGAATGCCTGCTATCAGCATGGTGGCTGACACAATACTGAATATGGAAAAAAGAAAAAGGAGTGTAAGGATTGAAAAACAAATATAAGCTGTTATTTTTCATGGATGATATGAAATTCCCATAAAACTGCAAAAGAACTTAAATAAAAACTACTAGGATTAACCCAGAGAGCTTAGCAAAGTAGCTGGATATATTTATAAGGTGAATATGAAAAGGTCAACTGCATTTCTTTATCCCCAGATGAAATAATTAGAAAGTGAAACTTTATAAAGAAGATGTCATTTATAACATGGCATCAAGTAACCAGCAAAATATAATAAAGATCTGCAAGACCTCAGCAATGAAAACTGTTACACTCTGAAAGCTAAGTTAAAGAAGACTTATGAAAAATAAAAATATGCCAGACTTCTGGCGGAAGTCTCAAAATGATAAAGTCGACTATCAATTCTTCCTGAACTCTTCCACAGGTTCACTGTAATACCTATCAAAACCTCAATAGATTTGTTTGTGAAAAAGGACAAGTTAGTTCTATAATTTATATGGAAATGTGAGCAGTTAACAACAGCCAAAGTAATCTCAAAGAAGAACAAGGTGGTGATCTAATACCACGAGTGGGGGTCAAGTCTTTATAAAGCTCCAGAATTAAAGACTATGGTGATGGTGCAAGAAACAATAAGCAGATAGTCAAGAAGCAGGCCCACATGTACATGAACACTTGATTTAATAAGAAAAAATGGTTTTATAGAAATAATTAAATAAGAAGACCTAGTGCTGGGTCAACCAGATATCTAAATTAAAAGGAAAAAACCTGAATATTGATTCCTAGCTACATTCAAGTCTAGGCAGATGATGGATGAAACTTTAAAAGGAAAATAAAATAGTTCTTAGATGTCATGATGAGTGGTTATCTTCATGGTTTATTAAAAAAAGGGGGGGGGCATTTCTTAAACAGGTCATCAAAAACAGTCACCAAGAAGGAAACATCATGGTGTGGCTCCAGTGGCGCAATTGGTTAGCACGCGGTACTTATAAGAAGGAAACATCAGTGAACCTAGTCAGGCTGGAGCTGGGAGTTGAGGTCCTTTCAAATGGCGCAGGCCCTTGGAGAAGAGCTCCAGCCCACCCCTGCCACAATCCAGGCCACTGGCAGGGTGCAAGGGTGAGTCCTATGCCACCGGGATCTTGGGTCCAGGGATCTCAGGTTGGGGAAGCCAGCTTGTCTCCATGTGGATGGGGGTGGGGGCTGGGCACCACTGCTGGGGGTGGGGGTGGGGGGTCCCCCTCTGGTTTACTCCAGGCTCAATCAGACTACACTAGGAATGAAATATCCATTATCTCCAGCTGCAGATATTAATGGAAAGGAAAGGAAAAATAACAATCATTGAAACACAAACCACCTGGGCAGCACAAGCTGTGTGTCAGAAACCACTGAGGCTGGAAGGTGAAACCAGTGTTTGAGTTGTCACAGATTCTACCTGCATCATCTCCAGACTGGGAAATCAAACCCCTGGTCTGCAGTTTTGTGCAACATGAATGAGGTTCTCTCTTTTACCAATCAATGGGGGAAGAAAGCCACAGAAATGTGGTTGTGAGATGGAGGGGAAAAAAAAAGAAATGTAGCTGTGGCCCCATGACAGAACTACTAACACGAGAGAGGAGAGGAGCTGAACCCACCATCTGGGGAAGTCTGTCCCCACCAGCGGCTGGGAGATGAGCTTCCAAACCAAGATATCAGAACACACAGCACACAAGTAGCACCATGTGACAGACACCAGAAAGGATCCTGGAGAAGTCACCACATATCTGCCCTACAAGTTCCCGATGTGCTCAGCCTGACTATCTGCCTCCTGGAGATCCGAGCCACTTCCTTTGTTGCTGTCCAGGAGTGCAAGTCCGCACCCAGGAGAAAGGCCGTTGTTCCACTAAAAGAAAAGACCAGTGGACCAAACATGGACCAATGACTTGCAGTAAGAGGAGCTAGAATGATCAGAGGGAGGGAAGGGGGGGGAGGAGGGTTAAGGTGGGGGGTAAAGGAAACAATACGGAAGGGAGGGCCAAACCTAAGGGGAATGGCAGCCATACAAACGTGACCAATAATGCATGAAAATTACAAAATAAAAATTAAATTTTAAAAAAGGAAACATTGGACTATTTCAAAAACCAAGAATTAAGAAACTGAAAAGGCAAGCCATGGAGTGGAAGAAGATACCACACACACACACATGCACACACAGTCTAACAAAGAATTTGAAGCAAATAATAACCTTATAAAGCGGTAAAACAAAAAAATCCAATAAAAAAAGGGGAGAAGGCGAACAGAAGTCTTGAAAAGACACTTCACAAAGGAGACAGCCAAGTGGAAGGGCACCGACCTCCACTAGTCAGCAGAGAAGCGAAATGAAAGCCAGATGTGGTTTCCCAAACTCCCACCAGAAAGCCTCAAATGTTAAAACAATAAAGCACACCAGACAACCCCAGGGGTTAGAAGAATGTGCAGCAGGCACTACTAGAAAACGAACAGTCCTGCTGAAACGCTCCCTTAGAGTCAGCAATTAACAGCAGCATGTGTGCACTGAAAGACACTGACACGAACGTTCACCAAAGAGGAATCTGTAACTGCCAGGATCTAGGTCTGGAAGCAATCAAATAGTTACCAATCGTGAAACAGTTAAACAAGTAGAATACTAGAGTGTCAGGAACATGCACACAGTGCAGTCACCAGCAGCAACGTGGATTAATGGAATATGGAGTGAAAAGTAGCAGACAGCGACAGGCAAGACTTGGCATTTGACAAATGATTCAGGGTGGTGATTATTTTCAGGGAGGAAGTAAGAAATCGAGGGATGCAAGCAGTGTTGCATTTCTCTACCTGGCACCAACACTATGAAGATGCATTCCTTATCTACACGCTTTTCCAACTGCTGTTCTTGAGTAAAAAGACTTGGGAGGAAAAAGGGAAGAAAGAGGAGGGAAGAGAAACCACAGACCCATCTGGTTTCATAGTAGGTTTAAAAAGCACATAACATTGACTATACTTCCTGCCCAACGTCTGTGTGAAGAAAGCTAGCACAACCTTCCCTCAAAAGCTACTGAATGGCAACACAGAAAGGCAAACTCACAAGATAATGCCCACATCACACAAGCTGTTCTTAGGCTTTCTCATGTTTGTAGTATTAATACACAGATAACTGTGATTATAAAGTAACAGACCTAACCTCACCGGCTTAGGAAAAAGTAAATGATGAAACTTCTATATATATAAAACTATACAATGTATCTACGAAACATAGATACTTTTTATAAGCTGTGATATAGAAATCAATAAATACTCTCCGTTCTACATACGTTTATGCGAAGCCCATGGGTAAACCCAGGCAAGAAGAAAAGAGATATTGTGGTTCTTCAAAGAAAAGAAGAGATATTGTTGTGATTTGTGTTGTGTTCACTCCAAAGATGTGTTCAAGCCCTCAGTCCTGGTATCCGTGGATGCAACCTTATTTGGAAACAGGCACTTTTGCAGACATAATTAAAATGTAAGTGAACACGAGGTCACAGTGGAATCCGCCCGAACTGTGTCCTCACAAGCAAAGAGGAAGAGCCACAGAGAGACATACACAGAGAGGCGCGACCTGTGAAGATGCAGACACAGAGGGGAGGCAGCCCCAGTGAGGAAGGAGACCAGCCCGGAACCAGCGCAGCTGCCAGCCAAGAACCCCGGGAATCGCTGGAAAGCACCAGCCTCCAGAGTAGAAGCATGGAACACATTCTCCCTCGGAGCGTCTAAAAAGGAACCGATTCTGCCAACAGCTTGAATTTTGGACTTCTGGCCTCCAAAATGTGTGAGCATAAATTTCTGTTGGTGTAAGCCACCCAGCTTGTGGTGCTTGATCACAGCCATACTAAGAAGGCAGCAGGGGTATGACTGAGTCCTGAAAATGCTCACGGAACCCACTCAAAGCAAAAGATCATAGTTGGTCCAAGGGCTGTGGGTATTGTTAAACTGTTTAACAAAGCAAAAGAGCATGGAGCAGGCACCAAGATTTGTTCCGCTAACTCCAGTACCTGGCCCACCTTGTGGGCCATTTCTTTTTATAAAAAAAAAAAAAAAAAATCTCCTGATGAGCCGGGTGTAGGGGTACACGCCTTTAATCCTAGCAGAGGAATCCAAGATTCCTAATCCAAGATTAGGAATCACTTGAGTCCATACTTTCAACACCCGCTCAGGGCAATATAGCAAAACCTAGTCTCAAAAAACAGCTGGGTGTGGTGGTGTGCACCTGTAATCCCAGTTACCTGGGAGGCTGAGGCTGGGGATCACTTGAGTCTGCAGTACCCAGGGCAACATAGCGAGACTTAGTCTCAAAAAAAAAAAAAAATCTCCTGATGAAGCAACAAGAGACATGGCTCCAGTGGATTTAACTCTGAGTAGGTGGCTGCCATGTGAAAATATGAAAGAAACCCTGAGCACAAGTGGTTTTAGTACCTCTAACATTACCCCAGGGAGCACCAAGCACAGGAAGAGGTGAGGGCCCTGGAGGACCCTGGACCGGGAGGGACTCAGGGAGGGACTCGGAGGGCTTCTGTTTAACACTTCCCACAGAGGTGACTGTAAACAAACAGGCAAACACAAAACTCAAGCTAACACTTTGAGTTGCAGGTTTTTAATCCACCAAAACAAGTCATTTGCACTTATCCTGCCTGATTCAATAAATGTTGAAAAGATAGGATGCGTTTACTTAGGTGTGAAAGAACATCGTAATGTTCTCCAACTCTAAGCTACAGTTTAAAAACACCATGTCGTGTGCAAAGCACCATCAGCTTTACTCTGCAGTTCACTGATGTTTCAAGAAGACAGGTAGACCCAAAAAGGAAAGAGATCAAGAAAATAATGGAAATGCATAGGAAATAAATCAAAATGTGATCGATTTATTCTGATAAAGGGAATATCACTGTAGAAATCACACGGTAGGAAGGTAATTTTTTTATGTGCTTGGATTCTCAAAAACACAAAGAGATGGGCTGGGTGTATAATGAAGCATCAACACAGAAGTGTCACACATATTCTCAGCTATGAAAATGGAATGTTGATAAGAGCTATTTCTACAGCCTCTTGGAAGCTGGGCATGGTGGCACATGCCTGTAATTCAAGCACTGGGAGGCAAGAGACCAGGGATCACTTGAGTACATGGGTTTGAGACTACCCCAGGCAACATAGTGAGACCTGGTCTCAAAGAAGCAGCCGGGTACCATGGCAAGCACCTGTAATCCCAGCTACTTGGGAGGCTGAGGCTGGGGATCACTTGAGTCCACAGGATTGGGATTATCCCAGGCAACATAGTGAGACCTAGTCTCAAAAAAAAAAAAAAAAGCCTCATGGACTATCAAATGAACATGGACTAATGAATAGACAATTACCTTGTAAAATATTATGTACACTAAATTGTTACTTGTATCTGTGTGGTAGATGCACTGGAAAAAAAAGAAAAAGAAAAACCCAAAGTATAAACTGAAAAATACCAAGAATAAAAAATGCTGAATGTGTGTCTACGTGGAGGGATGATGATGACAGGCTCTGTCATATTCAGTGTAAAAGGAACAAGAAGCTACTGCCTGGTGCAGATGGCATTCTTTTCATCTGAACAAATGGCGGTGCTCACAAAGCTGGTCCTCACCAAACAGAGTGTAAAATACTTTCATGCATCACGGAGAGTGAAACCCACCATGGACCACACATGACTACTTTCTGAAAAAAATGTCATGATTTATCCCAACATAAGGCTGGAGTGAAATTTCATAGTAATTATTATTACAGCTGGGTGTGGTGGCACGCACCTGTAATCCCAGCACTGGGAGGCTGAGGCCAGGGGATCGCTTGAGTCTGCAGGTTCGAGACTACCCTGAACAACAGAGTGAGAGCTAGTCTCTAAAAAATAGCCAAGTATGGTGGCGTGCACCTTAATCCCATCTACATGGGAGGCTGCAGCTAGGAATCACTTAAAAGTCTGCAGGTTCAGAACTACCCCAGGCAACATAGCGAAACAGTCTCAAGAAAAAAATAATTATTATTATTACTATTATTATAAGAGAAAGGCCCAGGCACCAAAGTTCTTGTAGTTTGCTGTATCAAGAAACTGAATAATAGAGGACAAAGAGTTTAAGAAAAGGAAGCCCAGGAGTGAGTAAGGGCATGGAGCAGCAATGCCCTTCATACCGCCAGAAGGTCACTTGTGAGAGACTGTCCAGGAGAGTGTACACACATCCAACCACCCACTGACAGTGAAGAAAGAGACACACAGATCTAACACACATGAACTTGCAAATGCCAGTATTCATTCAACTGAGACGCGGCACAGCTGAGCAAGCCACAAAGTGAAAAGAAAGAAAATCCATTCAAGGATTAATGACATCATTAATGATTGATGTCAGTGTTGCTTCCTAAATGGCATGTCTTGTCTGCAGTAAGTTGGAAGCAGAAGTAAGAAAGCAATAAGCTTTTCATCAAAAGAGAAAGTTACTGTTTCATCTAGCAACAGTTGGTTGGGTGTGCATGTGTACACTACCTCTACATATAGTACCTGTAAATACATATACACACATATATTTTGTAACAGAACAACTTTATTGAAATGATTCACAGTCCATATAATTCAACTATCTACAGTGAACAAGTCAGTGTTTTGGGTTTTTTTAATATATTCATAAATCTGTAACCATCACCACAGGCAACTTTGGAACATTTTTATCATCCCCAAAACAAACCCCATATCCACCAACAATTACACTCTTATCTCCTGAAATCTCTCTTCTCCCATCCCGAGGCAACTAATAGCCTCCTTTCTGTCTCTGTATGGACTTAAGTTCTGGATAGCTCACATGAATGGAATCATACAAGATGCAGCCTTTTTGTGTCTGGCTTCCTTCACTTAATAAAACGTTTACAAGAGTTATCTAGATTAGCATCCATTCATTTTTATGGCGGAATAACACTCCACTGTAAGGATCTAGCATATTTTGTTTTATCCAGTCACCAAATGATGGACATTTAGATTGCTTTCATTTTTTTTTTTTTTTGGTTATTATAAATCTGGTGCTAAGAACACCTGTATACAAGCGTTTATGTAGACATATATTTTCAATATTTGGGTAAAAACCTAGGAGTAGAGCTGCTGGGTCATAGAGCAACTAGCCTTTTGGGGAACTTCGAGACTGTCATTCAAAGTGACTGTACTATTTTATAACTGCAGCAATATATGAGGGATCCTACTTCTCTATGCCCTCACTGATGGGCATTATTCATTTTTAAGTCATAACCATCCCAGTGGGTGTGAAGTGATTTGCATCCCCTGAAGGCTAATGATGTTGAACATCTTTCTGGGTATTTATATATCTTCTTTGAAGAAATGTCTACTCAGAAACTTTGCCTACTCCTAAATAGGTTTTTTAAAAATTATTATTATTATTGAGTTGCAAAAGTCCATTATATATTCTGGAGACCTTATCAAATACATGATTTGAAATATAGTCTCTCTGGATTTTCCTTTTACTTTCTAGCTTTTTTCTTTTGCCATTTTAACTTTTACTACTATTATCAAAATAACATATACACAAATAAAATTCAACAGGACCCAAAAAAGCTAAAATGAAAAGCAGCAGTCTACTGGCTCAAGGCTTCTTCCACCAGCATCAATAATCTTCAACGACAGTGGGTGGGGCCTAGGAACTGGGTCTGAGAAGCTCAACCAGCTTGGCACATGGGAACTGCGCCTGCCCTGATCGGCAGGCACCCGCAGCAGCTGGCGAACCTAGGCCAGTGGCTGCACCCACTCTGCAACCATACAGCACCCACTGGGCCCCTATGCCATCGACCTGGCGGGTAAGAGGGACGCAGGGGCCGGCTGGGACCCCGGACCTGACCAGCGCGCGGGCAAGACTAGAACCATCCTTGATCCAGGGTTGGCGGGGGGGAGAGAGGGGGAGGATGACACCCTTGCTGCTTCACCCTCATTCCACTTAGCTCACAGGAGAACTGATAGCATAAACGTGCACACAGCGACACAGAACGAATGAGGGGCCAGAAAAGAGCCTGAGCACACACGTGTGTAGGACTCAGAACAAGGATCATTCAGAAAGAGAGTAGGTGCTGGAATGGAGAAACAACTGTAGTAAAGACCTATCAGCCGGGCACGGTGGCTCGTGCTTGTAAGCTTCAGCCTATGAAGCGGCCGGGGCCAGGGATC
>PVHY01022575.1:0-22320 GCA_004024945.1 Uropsilus gracilis
AAAAAAGAGATAAAAAGGAAAGGAACCGAGACTAAAGAGACTTTTTTGGGAAAGGAGACATGAAGCTGTCAGGCAGGTAAAGAGTAGCCGGAGTGACCAGCTGGGCAGAGGTCCCCTAGAAGAGTGAGCTGGTGGTGGGAAGGAGCCATGGTGACTGGTAGAAGAGTGACCGCTGTGGAGAGAGTGGCACTGCAGCAAGGAGGCTTAGTAAGCTGGTACCTGGACATGGTCAGAGATTTGGAAAGCTGATTTGGGATCAGCATTTTGTAGAAGCAGTTTGAAGAGCCTTGGATAAGTAGAGCAGCTCAGAACACTGGAGAGAGAAGAACCAAAGTGAAGATGTTGGAGAAAGGCAGTACTTGGTAGAATGCCTACCTCTCAGGTTTGGAGGGAGAAAGGGGCTCCATCATGGACATGTGTCTTTGGGACCTTTGGGACCAAAACTAAGATAACTGGCTACTTGTGGCTTTAAGAACTTTTTGTTTTCCCTGTTAAATTCCACTGTAAATAAATCCTGCTGTTAAACTGTGTTTGACTGGCAACTGCTGCACGCTGGTGGTATGATCCTGAAGAAACCTGAGTGGCAGAAGCTGCATTTTATTTTATTTTTGTTGTTGTTGTTGTTTGAGACTAGGTCTTGCTATTTTTGCCCATGGAACCGCAGGGTTGCCCAGGGTACCACAGACTCAAGCCGAGGGTACCACAGACTCAAGCAATCCCCAGCCTCAGCTTCCCAGGTAGCTGGGATTACAGGCGTGCACCACCACACCCAGCTATTTTTTTGGAACTAGGTCTCACTATGGGCCCCAGGCAGGAATCGAACCACGATCCCTAGCCCCGGCCGCTTCATAGGCTGAACCTTGCAGACATGAGCCACCGTGCCCGAGAAGCTGCATTTTAAATGTGGCTTATTGGTTGGAGGCTTCTGCCCCTTCTTGACCTGATTCACTTCGATTTTTAACTTTGATAACTGGAGAAATGATAAGCTTCCACAAAATATAAATTAAAATGATCTTTAGTCTTTCTAGATAAGGTAGATGGAAGATTACATTTGAAGAGCCACCAATATGTGTTTTCAGTGTTGACTTTCCAGTCAGAGTACCTGAGTTCATAATTGAGTCTGTCACAAATCAGTCCTTTTAATCTTTCTCAGTTGAAGTCACAAGGCTTAAAATGATGCCACTGGATGAAATAATACATATTTTAAATTAATTATTAAATATGAACAGATATTTCTAAAATACGCTTAAATATAAAAAATAATGATGTGAATTCCCATGTACCAACTCAGATTAACAAACAGATAATACTTATTTGTGAACCCGCTTGTTAAACAGTTTGAATTATTCACCCACTTTCCTCATTTATGAGGATATAAGGTGAATTTTGAGTTTTTTGTAGATGACTTACATTAATTTCTTTCTGAGCTAACCATATATCTTTGAAATCTATGGTGAAATGTTAAGAAACTGTAAATATCAGTATAATTGTATATGGATATAGATGATGGAGGATAGATAGTAGAGAGAGTGAGAGTTGTAGAAGCTCCTTTACATTTTTAGATTATTTTAGAATGCATTTTTATCTATTGTATAGGAAGATAAATTTGTTCTGAATTAATTTATAGATTATGCTAATTTTAGTCAAAATCCCAGCATAATCTTTTGTGTATATTGACAATATTGATACACTCTATAATATAAAATTATAGTGATCCAGATAGCATTATAGATATACAAAATAATAGAAACACAGATCATTGAAATAGAAAACCCAAGACAAGAAAAAGAATAACAATGTACTATCAAATAATTTTTCACAAAATATAAAGTCAATTCACTAAAGGAGTAAATTATGAGCAAATAGTACTGAAAAAGTCAGATATTCATATAAAAAAGAACTGAAACATTGACATTATACATTTCATGAAAATTAACTCAGATACAAAATGTAAAACTATAAAATCCCAAAATCTAGGAGAAAACATGTAAGAAATGTAGGTGTCTTGGGTCACCTGAAAAAAAAAATGATGTTGGGCCTTATTAAAATGAAAATTTCTTCTCCATTAAAAACACTGGTTGGAGTATTAGTGTATTAATTGAACACTGAAACAATATTTACAGAAAAACATAGAAATGACAGTTCATGTATCCAGTATTTACAAAGAACTGTAGCAGTTCAACAATAATAAAATAAACAATACAATTTTAAAAATGGATAAATGCCTACTTAAGATAGAAGTTATGGAAACAATCTTAGTGCTTAAGGACAAAGGCGTGGGTCAGGAAAGTCTGAGAAACACACACACACACACACACACACACACACACACACGATGACATCCTACACTGCTATTAAAAATAAACTCTTCCCATTTGCAACAGCAGGAAAGGAATGAGAGAGGATAGTGCTAAGTAAGTCAGGGAGAGATACCTCTGATGATTCATGAACTACAGAGAAACAAAACAGAGGGTAAGTCAAAAACCAATAACAAACCCTTGAAATTTGACTGCAAAACTGAAGCACCCAAAAGGGGTAGGTGGCAGAGTTCCATCCAAAAGTGAAGAAGGGGTCCCAATGGAACGTGATAGAGGGTTATTGTTGGGTTATTGTCATTGGCCATGATGTAAAAGCACACATTTGTAAAGTCTGAACATATAACCCAACCCCCAACACACATACATTGGTATTGGGAGCCATGGATGGGAAAAGAAGAAGAATGGACAGAAGAAATTGATAATGATCTGAGAGACATACTCAAATCACAGATTGGAACTCGGTGAACATGCACCGAGCTGATTTATAATGAGTTTAGGAGCCTACTACATACCCTGGCAAAGGAATGATCACAATGAAAGCAATAGGGGAAAAACCCAGGATCCCATAGTATGTAACACTTGGGGTAGAAGGATGGGGGATTCATTACCTCTCAGGAAAAATACCTATGTGGGTAAACACCTTTATCTTTCAGACACATGTCTCTTCAGTGGGACATTCCTAGGAGGTTAGGGGGCTGCTGTCACAGAAAATAGACCATCTGTAACCATCTCTAGTATGCCAGAGATAGAGGAGACTAAAGTGTTCCTTTACCTAAGGCATATCTCTTTATCGCTCATCAGTGCTCCACATTAACCAGCATTCATTCCCTTGATAAATGCAATTGGAAAATGTTTAAATTTAAAAATGGGCAAAAGACCCAAACAAACATCTTAACAAGAAGATGTATAGATGACAAGTAAGCATATGAAAATGTATGCTTACTGTAATATCCAAATATTAGATATGATAAAATTCAAAATATTTGACAATACATATTAGCACACAGAGTTTTCCGAAGTTATGGACTTATGGTATTATTAACTAATCTTGTTGTGGTTATCATTGTGCAATATATACATACATCAAAACATTACATTCTATATCTTAAACCTACATGATATGTCTATTATTTTTTAATCAAACTTTAAAGTCTAATGATTCTTAGTGACTGATAGATTGGCCAAAGGGTATTTGTGGTAATTTAGTTAAGAACTGAAGTTTGAGCAATAGGAATAAATAGGTAGGTATGAATACGGGAAATTTTAAAAAGAGTATTTTTTGAATCCTTTATTAGAATGTTAAATAATGAGTTTTTTTTAAAAGTGTTTTATTCTTGAATAATTCCAAATGCTTAGACTGAGAACCTGTATCAAGGAATTAGCTAACCTAGAAAACAATAAAAAGTTCTAAATTTTAGGGTAAAATTATGAATTTTGTTTTTTCATGTTGCCTTTTTGAAATCCCCAAGGATTTCCCAAAAGTAGATATCCAACAGGTAAGTGAACATTGAGTGTTTTTCAAGAAGTTCCCTGAATGGTAACACAAATGTATTAAAATAACTAGGATTCGGGTTTCAGATAATATAATTCAATTTTGTAGGTTTTTGTCTAAAGTGTTTTTATTATTATTGTGTAAATGAGTTAATCAGACTTTTTCGAGCACTAGCTTGCGGCAATCACCTACGGTCTTGCTGGTGTTAATGCAGAAGGCACTTGGGTGCGTAAGCACAGGACCCTTACACTTGTGTCGACATCTGGGCCAACAGAGCATGGGCATGCGCACGTGTTAAGTAATTGGTGGAAGCAACATTACCTGCCCTACTACCAGCAGCAGGACTGCAGAAGAGGCAAGAGAGAATGCCAGAGAAAACAATCCAGAGAGAGCGTAAAGCTTCGTGGGTGGCTCAATTTGCTGTTTCCCTGCTTGCTGATTGGTTTCCCTGTTGACTATTTAAAATCCTGTGAAGAGGATACCAAAGGCTCCAAAATTCTCTTCTAAGCTGCTAGACCGGGTAATGAACCTACCTGCAGTGGGATGCTCACAAAACATTGCACAGATATTTCAGATTGCCTACCTAATGTACAGAAAAGATTCTGGGATGAGCTTTGAGGGACAAGGAAGTCACTTATGTATGATCAATAAAGTACTGATTATGAAACCAGAAACTCTCCTTTCGCAGGATGCGTCAAGACCAGCATTTCCCCCTCGCCGCTTAGTTGACTAGAACCGATGGAAAAGTGATGTCGGTTTTCTCCTTGGACCCAGAAGCTGCTTTCACTAGTGCAAGTGGCAGCAGATGATGGGTATTTTACCGCCTACCAAAGCCCCCCTAGGGCTCTGGCTGCAGGTGGAGATCAGCAGAGATGAGGGGTGGAGGGTGGGGGCATGAGGGAGTGATTCTGCTACTACAATGTCCCAGGGTCGGCAATCTCTGTGTCAGATGCAGGGAGGAGCAGCAGGCTTTCCAGGGCCTTTCTAGCACTGTAGACCCTCCAGCTGTGGCCAGTAAAGCATGTGGATTTGGTACCTGATGTCCGAGTGCCCCATCACATGTGAGCTATGAGTTGATATGTGCTCAATGGTCCAATCAGCTATAGGGTTGTAAACCCAATCAGGCTTGTAGAGGGAGACCCCTATAGGCGGGCATAAGGAGCTACTTAGGGGCTGTTTTTCGGCTCCTGGCATCAGAAGAAATGGTTCTTGATCGCCAAAGGTGAAAGCGGAAGGACAAGAAGCTGGCCTCTGAAGAATAAAGAGAAGCCTAAAAGCTTTGCAGAAGTCAGAGCACCTGCCCTCCAGCAGGCTTCTGACACTCCTGGAGAGAACGCCCAAGGCCCTTGGGTCAGGTGTGTCAAAGAGCTGCTTGTTGTTGGTGTGGGCTAGCAACCCTCAACGAGTGTTGACATGGTGTTGCTAATACCGCTGACTCTTAGTGACCGGTGCTACTGGCTAATGCTGCCCAGCACTGCTGATGGGTAACTGACTGTGTTCAGGTCACTTTTGCGAGCTGTTAATCATCTGACACTAGCTTCCAGTGCTGCTGCCTCCATTGCCTCCCGGACCAGTCTCTAGTGCAGTCAATCCCACCTTCAAACTGTGGCTGCTGCGGTGTCATCTGAGGGGCCTTGCTGCTTGCAAGCTACCACGGAAGCTCCAGGCCCTGTTTGATGGAACAGTGCCAGTTTGAATAAGCAGCCTTATGTGTTGAATTTCTGGACACTATCTGTAGTAAGCTGGCTGGCCACTCGTGGCCTTAGAAATAATTTTCTCTGTTTGCTAAATAAACCCCATTGTTTGCTGAACCTAAGTGGTCTTACAATTATGTGCAGGTGATCCAGGGTAATGATGTAGTTGAAAATTGAATAGACGCCAAAAATACCCTGGTGTGGAGGTCTTAGAGAAAGACCTCGTGAGGAGTGAAAAACTCCAAAAAGCAGATTAAAGGAGGGGGGTGGGGGGAAGGGAGAGAGATGAGAATGGTGAACTGAGGGAACAGGGCCTGCAATGTGGCCTGGCCAGGGAAAGCCCCCCTGGAATAGTGAGCTGGTACCTGGAGATGGCCATGGATTTGGAAAGCTGATTTGTGCATCAGCAATTGAGGAAGACATTTGAAGAGCCTTGGAGAAATGGAGCTGCTTGGAACACCAGGGATAGAAGAAACCAAGATCAGGGAGAAAGACTGGAGTTTGCAAAAGTGCCTGCCTCTGAGGTTTGGAGGGGCAAAGGGGTACTATCTTGGACATGTTTCTTTGGAACTTTTGAGACTGAGAATGGTGACTGGGGTAAGATGACTAGCCACTTGTGACTTTAAGGACTTTGTTTTCCCTGTTAAAATTCTCTTGTGAATAAAACCCTGTTGTTCGAACTTGAGTGGCAACTGCTACGCACAGGTGAAGCAGATCTGCGGCATATTGGTTGGAGGTGTTTGCCCCTTTGGACCCAATTTCACAGGCTAAGAACCCACTAACCTGTCCTATATGGTCTTTTGATGCTATAGCAATACTACCCGTTACCCTAGTTTTCTTTTAGTTAGGAAACTACTTTTACCATGACTGATAGCACAGTTATACTATGACATGATTAAAGAGCTGTCACTATGATTTCTGGCTATAAAATAATACTAGTGTAACCATGACTGCTGGCAGCAAAAGAACTGTTTATTAACCAGGTCTGCCTCCCAACTTACTCTGGCAAGCAGAAAGACAACCTCCAAATATGTCCACATGCTTATCTTGGGACCTGTGAATATGGTACTGAAAATAGGGTAAAGGCTTTGCAGATTAAGAGTGTGACTTTTGAGATGAGTAGATTATCCTGATTGGTGAGGTGGCCCTAATTTTATGTATTCACATTGTAATGACCTTGACTGATGGGGGGTAGAGGGAGGCTATTGAGAACGCAGCTTATTTAAAAATCACCAACTTGTTCACAAAGACTTGATGAGCAAATGCTAGTGACAACAAAAGATAAAAGCCTAGTTGTGCTAAGAGGCAAAGCCCAAATTAAAATTAACAGGTGGTACTGATAACGGACCTGAAAGCAGTATAGAGTGGCCAAATTAAGTTTATCTAAAATATTTGTGCTCTGTGCCTCTGAGGACTCCAAAACCTTTTCCATATTTAATTTCTGCCATGGGAGACACTGCCCAGAGAAACAGCAAGCCCCTCACCCCAAATGAACTGATGCTTTGAGGGGATTTCTGGACCCTGCATGTCATCACTCTCCTTTGTTCACTTCAACCTTGTCTTTAGTGGTTTGCATCCTCCTCTTCTTTACTGATATTTGAATTGTTTATATTCTTGTAATGTGGATTCCCCTTAATAAGTTTATATTGTGGTTTTATGCTTTTGACTTAAGTCATAACTGAAACCTCTCCACACCTGTGAGAGTCAGCAATTTTGAGATCTAAACCTAACATAAAAGCCTACTTGTTGAAGGAGGTCATCCAGGTGCTATAATCACTAGTTGATCTTGGAGCTAAGACCAGGCAGAATCTCCTGCACCCATACTTCCCCCACCTCATCCCCTTGGAATATATTCTACCCACCATTCCAACACTAAGAGTTATCCATGTATGTAGACTAGAAAAAGTTAAGTTCCTTTATTTTTTAAAATCATTACCTCCCAAATTTTTATGTTCTGTCTTATATAGGCATCAATTTCAGGGTTCACTCAGATTCCAGAATTTGCTAAACAGCAGCCTAATCACATTTGTTCCTAAAGGAATGGAGAAGCTTCTCCAGCTTCAGTCAATTAAGATTCAGCATGAGAAAGCTTCATCCCATTGGTATGAAAGGAAAGCGACTATAGTTCAAAGAACTTCAGGGTCATAAACTGTTTTTAAACAAAACAGATATTTCCTGAACACCCAGAAAGAAAGCATAACCTAATGCTATCACAATTTTGTCCAATGAGACCAATGGTGGAATTCCAAACTATGAAACACTGAGCCTGCGTGATCTTGCAATTGTGCCTTTTGAGTGAAGAACCATAGTGATTTTTTTCTCTCCACTGGCATTGTCTTTTGGACTATTGCACCTCCCTCCCCTTCATATCTGTTTTAAAATTAACATTTTAAGACACTAGTTTTGTTGAATTTGGCTTTCTAATATTTTCTTGAGAATGTTTTTGCATCTGTTTTTTGAAAATAGTGACCTGTCATTTATGTTCTTGTGGTATCCTTGTCTACTTTTGGTGTCAGTATAAGACTGAACTTGTAAAATGAGTTTGTGTCACTAGTTTCAGAAACCATTAAGTGTATTGTCCTTACATTGCTCATCTTTTACTTTTTTTTTTTTCAGACAAAACCTGAAAACTAAAGAGTTGCTGAGACCAAGATGCAGGTAGAAGACAAATCCACAATCCTGTGACCTCAGTATAAAACATGCCCACCTGTGCCATGACAGATCCAAGCAAGGCCAAACTTGGAAGAAAAAGGCATGTGAATGCAGTTCCTGGAAGTCCTAGCCTTTTTCTTTAAAACCTATTAACCCTCTCTCCTTTCCACTGCATGCCCATACTTATCCCCTGCTTTTCTTCATTTGATGGAGAAGGCCCTTAGAGTATAAACTCCTTTCTCTACTCCTTGAATAGAGAAATCCTCTGCTGGCTGAACCTTGATTTGAATGTGACTCCTGGACTAGTTTGGGTGTAGTAATCAAAGAACTCAACTACTCAATATTATTTGGGAGTATTTCTTCCTTTTCCATTTTTGAAAGTATTTGAATAGGTCTAAATAATTCTTTAAATATTTCATAGCGTTCACCAGTGATGTCATCTGGTCCTGGGTGTGTGTGTGTGTGTGTGTGTGTGTGTGTGTGTGCATGCATGTGCGTATGCATGTTTGCTAAAAGATTTTTGATTACTAATTCTCTTTACTAAAAATTGCTATGTTTAGACTTTCTGTGGATTACTCTATAATGGAGATTGTGGTTTTAAGAATTTAGTCTATGCTTAAGTCATTGTTTACAGTAGTTTATGGAAGCAAGAGAAAACTAATGTAAGTTCTGATCTTCATTACTATGTGTATGTACCTACTTAATAATTTCTAAATCATGTATGAAATTGCAAGGGAATCTGATAAATATCATAAGACATGTTAGATAAAAAGAAATTGGGAGCCAACAGGATGAATTGCCCCAGTCCCATTTGGATAGATATACTGAATCAAGGACTTGCAAGCACCATCCAAATAACTTGGCCCATCACACTGACCATGAGGTGCCATGATAGATAAAATGCATCAGGTCCTGATTAACAGTTTCCTGGAGGGAGAAAACTGAGCGACCACATGCACAGTTGGAATGTAACTGGCCTGTGCATGCCTGGACAGGGCCCAGCCCAAAACAAGCTGAGACAATGCCTTTCTCTGTCTTTCTGCACCTACTATTTAAATATTTTCCCCTAGCTGCTCTCTGGTGTTCAGGTTATAGTCTCCTTTTCCAAATTGTCTCTCTTACCATGAGTTCTCTAATAAAGCCCTGCCTTGTTTTACTATAATTAGATCTCTCCTGTAAATTCTTTTCCTAGAGGTCAGATAACTCTTTTTTGGGTTGAGGCCCTGTAAGAGTAGCATTTAATTTTTTAATCTCTAAGTCAAAAGGACTTAGAAAAATAGAGTTCTGGTGAACACTGAAGTGAGACTTCATGATAACAGTAAGGATATTACTTTAAATGTGACCATTGACTCCAGGGCTATGTATCAAAATAAACAGAAATTTCACTTTTCATGGATCAGAGTGAAAGCAATATTGCAAGGTGAGCCAGTTCATGTAATTTAAAAGAATTATCAAAATTTAAAATTATATATCAGTAATTTTGTACAATAAAGGTGTATATGTAAGGGGAAATATGGTTGGAAATTCAAAGCATGATTTGGAAGAATCAACTGGCATAGATGAGTGAAAATGAAAAGATTTAGAACAGTAGAGGGTGAATGGTGATGCTGGCTAGAGCACTTTCTGTATTTTGTAGTACTAGAAAAGAAATTGCAGTGATGTGGGGAATGAATGAGAGATAGGATTTCCTCATTTTAATAAATAGACTGATAACTGGACACTTATTAGTAGTCATTTCTATTTCTCTATATTTGGGAGAATCTCAAAACAAGATGTACACATACCTGAAGATAAATATTAAGCAATCATGAGCAAAAGGGCAACAAAATTCAAGGGTTACAAAGAAGAGGAATGCTCATCTCAACATTTTAAAAGGGGAGTGTGTGGCAGCAGAAGATAAGACACATCCTTACATATAAATAATGGGAGAGTCATCGAGGTAATCTCGGTGAAAGATTTTTTTTTTCTCTTTTCATCTGAGTTAAGGTCTCAAAAGCCATTTGACCCCAGATAAAATGCATCAGGTCCTGATTAACAGTTTCCTGGAGGGAGAAAACTGAAAAATACCCTGTAGAGGGTATTTTTGTAGGATTCTCTCACCAGCAGCTTGCTGCTGGCGTTTTGCCAAGAATGAATTCTTTGCTGAAATAGGCACAGAATACAAACAGAAATACCTAAAGTGAAGTAAATATAATCAATGGCACTGCATAGTAAATAAAGTTTGTGTATTTTAAGCATAGTCCTTAAACAAAATCAGATCATAATTGAAATTTCAGATTGACTGCAATCTGAAATGTAAGCTTGCCTACTAACACAAGACTAAACTTCTGAACCCCCAAAATTCAGGATAATCAAAGAAGGACTCAAATGTTTTTGTGTCCCTTGTCCCTTCTAGAGGGGGTCATGGAAAGTTGTGTGCCCTCCATTTGACCAGTATACTGGGCCAAGGCAAATGGAGGCACATCTCACACTCCCAATCCAGATGCAGTTCACTTCATTTCCTTCCCTGCTTGAAGTACCTGTCTGTGGATATATCCCTGAGATAAAATGTTTTTGAGAGCATTTGCATGGTGTATGTCACTAATACCTACTAAAGCCACTATATGAATTTATGGTGTGTAAATGTGGGAAAAATACTGATTTTTGCAGCCACAGGAGACAAACCTGTGAATTCTCTAGTTCATTTAAACAATTCATTCAATGTGGAGTGATCTGCCTTTTTGATCTTTACCTGCCCTTTGCCTATGTCAGTTTCAAATTACACTTGGGAGAATTCAGAGGTGGTAACCTGGTATATCTCAAGTACCTGTGGTCAAGAGTTGTATTAAATTAGAAGAGCTTTTCCCACTTCCCTTTCCATGATGGAAGGAATGTGGCAGTTCATTTTAACTCTGACCTAATAGCTCTAAAGACTATTCCTGTCAAATAGTCCACAAGAAAAAAAATGAGCTGTAAACATATTCCTATTCAACAGTTTAACTATTCAAACCAATGTTGAGGCAATGAGGGGTTCTCCCCATTACAGGGACTGGAAACACAGGAAAAACTAACATGTCCTTTCCTTGCTTTCTCATTTCTAAACTGCACCAGACAGAGGTGAGAAACCAGCTGAGCAATTTCAGAATTTTGATAATATACAGGATTGAAAATAGTAACTTTAAAATTGATACATGTTTTTTAAGATAAGGGTTTCCTATGATCTAAAAGTGAACAAATAAACTAGAACTAAGAAGATGTTTTATTTGGGAACTATATAAATCTACCCCAAATTTCAGTGGGTGTAGGAAAACATTTGCTTTATGGTGACACTATCAGTGAGTCTTGATCTTTCAACATACTTTGCAGACACTAATCTTTTTCTGTTACCCAAGAACATATGTGAATCCAGAAAAAAAAGCTCTTCATCTCTCACATTCTCTCAGTCTTTTCACTTACATACCTGTTAGTGTTGGTCCCCTCCAGTTGCCTACTAAACTTTGACTTCTTATTATAACCACCCTCTTTTTTCCAACTCTGATCCTTGCTTATTGAGGTAGGGGCCTGATGAGCGTGGCTTTCAGTGACAAATGTATGTAATTGTAGAAGAGAATTGTTTACAAAGTCATTGTCTGAGGCTATCCACCCACCCAGACCCCAATGAGCATATGAAATACTCTCACAGAATGTTAATGACCAATGTACATCTAGTCCCAAACACCAATTTAACAAAACTAATTTTGCTAGTAACAAAAGTTAAATACATGCTGGACCAATAAAGGATTGCTAGTTCTCTTAATCTGATCATTTGCTTTTCTTTACTACAGAACTAAAGGAAATGACTGCCTTCAATGCAGTTTTGTTTCACTAGATTTTCACTTAATTTTGTTTCACTAGATTTTATTTTCTGACCTACAAGAGAAACAAAGGGTGCTCTGATCATTACATTTTAACTCATATAAATATATTTTTCTACAGTAAAAGGAACTTATTCTCTATGTGTTTTGTAGCATACAATGTTAAACTGTCAAGATATTCTAACCTAATAGTATATTTTATTCAGTTCACCATTTACATTGGTATTAGGAATGCATGTTCAACAGTATCACCAGTCAGGGCACATACACACAAAAAAATGATGGTGTTGCTCTGGAAACTGAAGTGTTTACAAAATTTTCAGTGTAATTTTTTACAAAATATGCTAGGAGCCATAATTACTGATTTAGTTTTAAACATTTGAAATATTGACTTTACTGAATTGGTATTTGGGCAGAAGCAATGCACATGAATACATTTTTAAAGGGCTATGGAAGACATTGTCTAATGTAAATGAAAATGTAAATGTGAAAAGTTGGTTTCAGCTAGGTCATACTGTCACATATTCCTCTCTGTCTGAAACTGGAATCTTTACTTTTTGTTCATTGACTGGGATCTTTAGTTTCTGAACCTCATGGAAGTCATCTGCAGGGAACTAGTTCAATTACTGCTAAAGACTAATGCTTGTAGGGAGCTAAATAAGCTAGCAGCTCTGGAGAGTTTCTACTCTTGAATTGCTCTCCACTTTGTTCCTACTTTCTGTGTGAGGAAGGGGAGGCAGCATTAAAAAAAGGAAAAAAATGACGGGACCAGCTGTGGAGAATATGTAACATCTTTTTTTGTTTTCTTTCACTTTTAAAGCCCAGGGCTGTTAACAAAGGTGAACAACCACATTATTTTGTTTATTGTTGATGCCACTTTATTCTTAAATGCACACACAACCCAGTTCAAATTTCATTTTTTCTAATATCTATGCCTTACTCTTCCATGAAATCTTAATTTCATTCCCCTTACAAAGTGAACTCACACCTTCTGAGCCATCTATAGAGGTGGAACTTCACCACAATCTAATGTATTGCACAATCAAGTTTATGTTCTCAAGAGTACATAAGGTAAAAGTGATAGTTGATTGATGATTGAATCTAAAATATAATTTCTGAGACTGCTAATATGTCTTATGTTAGTGAACCTAACTGCAAACTTTTATTAAAACTTAGAATGGATATTTGATTTTTGAGTGTATACTGATATAATAGAGGTCTGTATTTTAAAAAAGTAATGCAAACACTTAGAGTACCTGCATCCTAGTGAAATATTTATCCAAGACAATACTACTGAAAGCAACACAGCTTCAAGTTCTCTTCACCTTTCCTTGCAATGTTCTTTGAACTTCATTGCAAACAAAATTATTAGCAAAATTTAGTTTTTCTGTCTCCTGTTCAAATCTGTGCTTCCTCATCCAGCTTGCTTTCATTCTGAATCCCCATTTTTGATTTTTCATTCTTGAATTCCCTCTTAAGAATTCCTTCTTAAGAAACTTCAGAAATGTCTTAAGTGCAACCCTTATGTCTTATTAGATACCAGACTAACAAGGTCAGTGTCAGCATTTCAGTTATTTTTCACTATCCCAAATCCTTACCCCAATACTTGGACAAAAAATAGGTGTGCACAGAGTATCTAAAGAACAGATGTTCTCACACTTTCAGGATATTGATATAATAGTTTTAGATTCAACTGCTTAAATATTACACAAACTGATTTTAGGCTCGGTATTGTTAAAATTACATCATATAAAGAAATATATGAAATATCGGTGAAAGCAGAATGATAATTGTTGGAGTAAGGGGGTCGAGATTATGATTGGAGGCCAGTGAGATTATTTTTGCCTTGCATATGGAAGCCTTAAAAGGAGCCCTGCAAAACCACAAAATGTTCAGAATTGTGGTCTGAGAATCACAGCTTTCTGGTAGTTACTTATAAGCATATCTTTGTGACAATGCAAATAACAGGGAGCTTTCGAAGGGAAAATACTTTGGGGAAATATTATGAGACATAAATGAAGAAAATTATTTCAAATAGTTTTTTGATTATAAATTCTAGATCATATTCTCTTGCCATACAATCTACATATAATTCATGCAGAAATGCCATTTTGATCTAAAATACTAAATTGGGAAGAAAATTTTCCCAATAGAAAAAGACATGTTATTTTAAGAACAGCAGTATCAATGAAGTATTTCTATTGAAAATAATATATATCATGTTATATAATTACATAGTAATGAAATATAGAAAGAGTTATAGTAACATCCTTAGAAAATAGTATTTAACATCTCTAAAATTAGACTGGAGAATATGGCACCTATTCTGCGGTATTTCTATAAACATTATCAATAAAATATCAATAAAGTATGAAAAATATCAAAGTATCCATAAAATAGTAGTTGGTCCAATATTATATAACATATACTCTACGAATTTCAGTAGCTCATTTTTTTTGGAGGAGAGATTTTTAAATGCATTAGTAGTATCAATAGTAATAATACTAGCATGCAAAACTATGAAAACTAGTTGGTCTATGTCCAGATTTATCTTAAGCCACTCTTCATCTTCAATTATGACTATGAACAAATATATTGAAATATTTACTCTAATAATCATATGTGGATAAATACAATGAATGAATATCATTATAAATTATGAAATGTTATATAGTGAGAAATAAAGATGTGCTGGTAAACTAGAAATTAGCATCAATTTTAAAACACGGGGAATTGCTCTTCCCTATGAAAAATATCTATATTAGAGGACTAATAGCATCATTCAGATATGGATGTCCATATTTGTTCCCATATATTGATACCTGGTGCCTTTGTTAGACTTGAATGAAATGATAGGTATAGATCCATATGGTCTGTTTATTGTCCAGAGTAGCCAGTCTTCACTTAGGAATCTGCCTCACTCTCATTTTTTTTGTTTTTTCCCCCAGAATCATCTTTCTTTAGCCTGTTTCTAATTATCTTCTTTTTGCAGTCAGAGAGAAAGAATAGTGCTTTTTCCTGGGCTTATCTTTGTTTTCAAAAAATTAGCATATTCTACTGTATGAGTGCCATTGTTCCCAATGAGTCAACTAGTTCCTAACATATCTAATATGAAGGTCTATGACCACTTCCATTGTGTGTATTTTAATATTTTCAGGAGAAAATAAAAAATTATTTTTATTGAAATACCTTCATAATGGAATAAAAATGTTCAAATAAAGTAGAATATTATAATAATTTGATAAAAACCTAAACACCTAATTTGAACATAGATCAATGTTACTCTTTTATTTCCAACAATTTTTGCTTCAGTATTAAAGTACCCTGACATGTCATTTCTCCAATAAATACTTCACAATATAGTATCTCTAAAAAATAAAAATATTTTTAACAAAACACAACATCACACTTTACCTAATTAGCAGTGCTAGTCTTTGATTTTAATTCTTATTTAGTCTGGTCAAAATATTCCTGAGATCTGAAATTATTTTTAAGATTGTTTTTTATCAAATCAAGATCCATACAGATCCATTTGGTTGATATGACACTTTAAGTCATATCATTTAATGCAATGTTCCTATCCTCTGTTTTGTTGTTTAACTTTTTTTCTTTTGCTGAAGATTTACTCATTTCTTTTCTGAATGTTCAATATTCTTGATTTGACTGGTTGCTTCTTTTTGGGGTTGTTGGACATGTTATTTTGAATACTTCCTTGCCTGTAAAGGGTACATAGGTCTGGTGGCATAATTAAAATTAATGCTCTGTTTACAATTGCCAAGATTTTGAAACAAACCAAATGCCCCAAAACAAATGATTGGCTAAAAAAAAATATGGTACATATATACGATGGAATACTATGCACCAATCAAGGAGGACAAACACCTGTCATTTGCAGCAACATGAATGGAACTAGAAAGACTCATATTAGCAGAAATAAGCCAAAAAGAAAAAGAGAGATAAAGGATGGTCTCACTTAACCCGCACCGGTTCCAGGCCCCTGGGAGGGACCCTTTCGCCATGCCACCCTCTCAGCCAACCCTGGGAGCCAACCCCCGCAGCCAGGTTCCTATGGAAACCTGCCCACCTTGCCCACACCCAGGTTAGCTGCTGTAGGTCACCCGTGCCGGTTCCAGGCCCCTGGGAAGGACCCCTTTGCCATGCTGCCCTCTCCGCCATCCCTGGGAGCCAACACCCGCAGCCAGGTTCCTCTGGAAACCCACCCACCTTGCCCACGCTCAGGTTAGCTGCTGGAGGTCACTGGCGCCAGCGCCGCTTGCGGCGCCTAGCGCAAATTACTAAACTGAACGAAAGCACAGATCTACTTTCAAACTGGAAAACACTCCCATCAACATGCCAACCAACACAAGATCCATGGTTACTCACTATGTAGAACAGGTTAAAAAGCAAAACACAGTAAGGAGAAAAACTTTAAACATGCAAGCAAGCCCTACAGGAAGTAATCCATCACCAACAAAGAAAGGACAATCCCCAGAAAACATCAAAGAAATGATTTGCATCTCAGAAAAAGATTCCTCTATCAACATGCTAAAAACACTCCAACTATTAAGAGAAGAATTAGAAAAAAAAGGACAACAGTATGATAGAAGCATTTAATGCACTAAGAGAGGAAGTAGAAACATATAAAAAAGAAAGCATCAATATGTATAACCTAATCAATGACCTAAAGAATAAAAATGAATCCCTATAATTGAAATTGAAAGAGACTCAAGATTTAAAGGTTGCAATAGATGAGCTCAAAAATGCACAGAAAAGCCATGGCAGTAGAATAGATGAAATAGAGGAACGAATCAGCACACTTGAGGATAAAGAAACACAGAGGACAAAGAAAGAAAAAGAGAGAGAGAAACAAAGTAGGAGGACTGAAGACAAGCTCAGAGATATGTCAGATTCCTTAAAGAAAAGAAACATAGGAGTAATAGGAATCCCAGAAGGACAGGAGAGAGTTATGGGAACTGAAAGCCTATTCAACATAATAATAGAGGAGAACTTCCCCAATCTGAAGAAAGAAATGAAAATAGACATACAGGAAGCCAAAAGGACACCAAACTACTTTAATGAAAGAAAGCAACAGCGAGACAAATCATCGTAAAACTTCCTAGAACCCAAGATAAGGAAAAAATAATGAGAATGGCTAGAGAAAAGAAACAGATAACATACAAAGGAAAATCCATTAGACTGACCTCAGATTTTTCTAAAGAGACACTCCAGGCAAGGAGAGAATGGAGTCACATATACAAAAAACTCCAAGAAAAAATGTTCCAGCCAAGAATACTCTACCCTGCAAAGCTATCCTTCTTCTACAAAGGAAAAATTAGAACCTTCTCTGACAAGCAAAGTCTCCAGAAATTTGCTACCACTAAACCCCACTCCAAGAAATTTTGCAGGCGGCCTCAAGACCAAAACCAAAAGAAGATCAAGTACAAGAAACAAAAACACAAAATAAACCCCAAATGACCACCAGGAAACCATCAGAATCGCAAATATCAATAATCACCCTAAACCTCAATGGTCTAAACTCAGCAATCAAAAGACGAAGAGTTGCAGACTGGATCAGAAAACAGGACCCAACATTCTGCTGCCTCCAACAAACACACCTGATCGCTAAGGATAAGCATAGACTGAAGGTGCAAGGCTGGAAAACTACACTACAAGCAAATGGCCCCCACAAGAAAGCAGGAGTTGCCATTCTTGTATCAGACAGAGCAGACTTCAAATTAACAAAAGTGAAAATAGATAAAGACAGCCACTACATAATGGTTAAAGGGTCAATCCACCAAAATGACATAACAGTAATCAACATATACACACCTAATGAGGGAGTACCAAAATTCATAAAACAACAACTAGTAGAACTGAAATCAAATATTGATGAGAATACATACATGGTAGGAGATTTTAACACGCCACTCTCAACAAAAGACAGATTAACAAAACAGCAACTACACAAAGAAACAAAAGCTTTAAAGGAAGAGCTAGACCAAATGCACTTAATAGATATATACAGGACACTACACACCCAAGGAAAAGAGTACACTTTTTTTTTTCAAATGCACATGGTTCTTTCTCTAAAATAGATCATATACTAGGCCACAAGACAAACCTGAACAGGTACACAAAGATTAAAATAACACCAACCTTTTTCTCTGATCATAAAGGCATCAAATTAGAAATCAACAATGAAAAGAAAATAAGGAGAGTAAACACTACATGGAGACTGAACAACAGGCTTCTGGAATATCACTGTGTATAAGAGGAAATCAAAGAAGAAATTAAAACCTACATGGAAGCAAATGACAATGATGACACAACGTTCCAAAATGTGTGGGACGCAGCAAAAGCAGTACTACGAGGAAAGTTCATAGCAATACAGGCCCAAACAAAAAGAATTGAAACAGCCCAAAGAAATACTCTAATCTCCCAACTTGAGGAACTAGAAAAAGAGCAACAAAAAAACCCAAAACCCAGCAGGAGATAAGAAATAACAAAAATAAAAGCGGAGATTAATGAAATAGAAACCAAAAAGACCATCGAAAAGATAAACAAAACCAAAAACTGGTTCTTCGAAAAAATAAATAAAACTGACAAACCCCTGGCAAGGCTTACAAAGAAAAGAAGAGAGAAAACTCTAATACACAGGATCATAAACGAAAATGGAGCTATTACAACAGACCCAGCAGAAATCCAAAAGATATTAGAGACTACTACGAACATGTATATGCAAGCAAATACAGCTGGAAGAGATGGACAAATTCCTGGAACAATACAATCATCCAAAATTGAACACAGAAGAAATAGAAAACTTAAACAGGTCAATCACAAGCAGTGAAATTGAGGCAGTCATCAAAACTCTCCCTAAAAACAAGAGCCCAGGTCCTGATGGTTTTACAAATGAATTCTACCAAACATTCAAAGAGGAACTAACACTGGTACTATTAAAACTTTCAAAAAATTGAGAAAGGAAAGCTATCAAATACCTTCTATGAAGCAAACATTACACTAATTCCAAAACCAAATAAAGATAGTGCAAAGAAAGAAAACTACAGACCAATCTCCCTAATGAACACAGATGCAAAAATTCTAAAAAAAATACTGGCAAACAGAATCCAACATTGCATAAAAAGTTATCATCCATCATGACCAAGTGGGATTCATCCCAGGGGCACAGGGATGGTTCAACATTCGAAAATCAATCAACATAATCCACCACATCAACAAAGAGAACAAAAACCATATAATCATATCAATAGATGAGGAAAAAGCATTCGATAAATTTCAGCATCCTTTCATGATGAAAGCCCTGGAAAAAAATTGGTATAAAAGGAACATACCTAAACATAATAAAAGCTATATACAACAGATCCACAGCAAATATCATCCTCAATGGGGAAAAACTGAAACCATTCCAATCAATTTCTGGAACCAGGCAAGGATGCCCACTCTCTCCACTCCTTTTCAACATAGTTCTGGAAGTCCTAGCTAGGGCAATAAGACAAGAGAAAGATGTAAAAGGAATCTGAATAGGGAATGAAGAAATAAAGTTATCATTATATGCGGATGATATGTATCTCTATGTAGAGAACCCAGAAAAATCAACAGAAAAACTGATTGAAATAATAAACCGATTTGGTAAGGTAGCTGGATACAAAATCAACACGCAAAAATCAACAGCATTCATATATGCAAAGAATCAATCAGAAGAAGAAGAAATTAGAAAAAATACCTCATTTACCATCGCACCAAAGAAAATCAAATAATTGGGAATTAACCTAACAAAAGATGTAAAAGACCTATACAAAGAAAACTATCAAACATTCTTAAAAGAAATAGAAGATGATGTAAAAAATTGGAAAGATATTCCCTGTACATGGATTGGAAAAATCAACATCATCAAAATGGCTATACTACCAAAGGCCATTTACAGATTCAATGCAATTCCAATAAAGATCCCAATGACATATTTTAAAGAGATAGAACAAAAAGTACTGAAATTCATATGGAACAACAAAAGACCCCAAATAGCCCAAACCCTATTGACAAACAGAAGAGAGAATGGAGGTATTACTATTCCAGACTTCAAACTATACTACAACGCCATAATACTTAAAACAGCATGTTATTAGCTCAAAAACAAACAGACCAATGGATCAGAATTGACTATCCAGAAATAAAATCACACATATACAGTCAATTAATCTTTGACAAAGGGGCAAAAAACATACCCTGGAACAAAGCCTCTTCAGTAAATTGTGCTGGGAAAACTGGATCAAAACTTGTAAAAAAAAATGGACCAGGATAACACCCTCACATCCTGTACAAAAATTAACTCAAAATGGATAAAGGACCTGGAAGTGAGACCTGCAACCATAAAATACATAGAAGAAAACCTGGGCAAAAACCCTTCATGAATTTCACCTCAGAAATCCATTTGGGGATGCAACTATGGCCGGCAAAAAAAATTAAGGAAAACATAAACAGCTGGGACTATATAAAACAAAAAAGTTTCTGTTCAGCAAAAGAGACAATAAACAAAACAAAAATAAACCCAACCAACTGGGAGAAAATGTTTGCCCTCCAGACAAGTGACAAGGGTCTGATAACAAAGATCCACAAAGATCTCCTACAGCTCAACAAAAACAAAGCAAAAAACCCACTCAAACAATGGGGAGAAGAACTAAAAAGACACTTCACCAAAGAGGAGTACAGATGGCTAATAGACATATGAAAAAATGCTCCACTTCACTAATAATCAGGGAAATGCAAATTAAAACCACACTGAGATACCAACTTACACCAGTAAGAATGACCCACATAAATAAAACAGACAACAACAAATGTTGGCGCGGATGTGGAGAAAAAGGAAGTCTCTTACATTGCTGATGGGAATGCAAACTGGTCCAGCCACTATGGAAGACAGTGTGGAGGACCCTCAAACAATTGAAAGTGGACTTACCATTCGACCCAGCAATCCCACTACTAGGAATCTACCCAGAGGATATGAAGACATTAATTCAAAAGGACACATGTACATGCATGTTCATTGCAGCCCTGTTCATAGTTGCAAAGAACTGGAAACAAACCAAATGCCCCCAAACAGATGATTGGCTAAAAAAAATGTGGTACATATACATGATGGAATACTACGCATCCATCAAGGAGGACAAACACATGTCATTTGCAGCAACCTGGATGGAACTAGAGGGACTCATATTGGCAGAAATAAGTCAAAAAGAAAAAGAGAAGTACAGAATGGTCTACTTATATGATGGATATAGGGAAAAACAAACAAATAAGAAAAAATGAAAACAACCAATGGGACTGAACCATGGAGCAAGAGAGGAGGAGGGGGAAGAAGGTGGGGAGGTGAACAACAGGCCAAACAACCAACAACTGAACATCAACTTAACCAACCAACAATTTGCAGAAAAATGGGAGAAGAGTGACTGAAGTGGGGATACTGAGGGGGGATATGGAGGGAGGAGGAGGAGGGATCAATTAATGCACAATTGTGACAAATCAATAAAAAATAAAAATTAAAAGAAAAAAATTACAAAAAAATAAATTAAAATAAAAGGATGGTCTCACTTATATGATGGAAAAAGGGAAAAATGTAATATAAATATAAATAAACATATATGTAATTTTTTTAAAAATTAAATTAAAAATAAAGACCAATCATCACAGAGATAGTTGACATTCTCTGGATATGGTACTGGTACAACAATCAACAATCAGACCAATGGAACAGAATTGAGAGTCTGGAAATAAAGTCACACACATATATCCAATTAATCTTTGACAAAGGAGGGAAAAACTTACATTGGAACAAAGATAGCCTCTTCAGCAAATGGTACTGGGAAAACAGGACTAAGACATCTCTCTTACACCATGTACAAAAATTAATTCAAAATGGATAAAAGACTTAGATATCAGACCTGAAACCATAACATACATAGAAGAAAACTTGGGCAAAACCCTCCATGAAGTACAATTCAGAAATCCCTTTCTGGAATCATCTGCAGAAGGCAAAAAAATGAAGGAAAACATAAATAGATGGGACTTCACCAAACTAAAAAGCTAAGAAGCCCAACCAAATGGGAAAAAAAATTTTGCCCTCCACAAGAGTGATAAGGGATTAATAACACAGATCTACAAGGAACTCACACAACTAAACAAAAACAAAACAAGATGCCCAATCAAAAAAATGGGGAGAAGAACTAAAAAGACACTTCTCCAAAGAGGAAATACAAATGGCCAACAGGCACATGAAAAATTGCTCAATGTCACTAGCAATCAGAGAAATGCAAATCAAA